>CABFWB010001053.1:124173-192160 GCA_902151455.1 Timema bartmani | reverse complement strand
ATTATTCAAACCCAGAGATTTTATATGAGTGAATTTCTAATGCATATATACAAAAGTCCCAAATTTCAACTGCATCACTCCAAATTATTATTTTTTTAAGAGTGTACATTTTAGATGCTGTGCATCGAGAAGGAAGCGTATTATAGCCTATATTTGTATGAACATTTTATTCTTATTTTGGACTACAGAGAACGTAAGTGAATGTTGACAGATGTAGTCGGGGACACCTATATATATATATATATGTAAGGTTATATATATATATATATATAACCTTTTTAGCACCACGTGTTACCACCCGTTCGGGTTATATTTATATATTCTAATTATGTTAATGCGTTAGGGACAAGGAAGGTTGAATGAATTTTTAGGAAGTATATCCACATTTTTGTGGAAAGAGAGAGAGAGAGAGAGAGAGTGGAAAAACGTACAGAGAAAAACACCCTTGGTACATCCAACCGAGATTCCAACCCCAAAGCCCCCACAGTCGGAAGTATAGTCTAATTGCGGGATTGATGGTTCATATTCGACCACTGAAGTATGCGTGGTTGTATCGAAATGTGCTATGTATAAACGCCGAAATGTTTAACATGTCATCTCCAGAGGGAAGAATTACAAGCGACCCTTTCTAATCAAACACGGTTTTTAAATTAACATGTAGAAAGATTTTAAACCAAGAGGGCTTTACGACACGTACGCTCACAAACCATTAAGATGATGATATAGGGAACGTGAGAAAAGTTCAGTGTTTTTTTTTAGTTAGTAAAAAAAATGTGTTGACCAAAATAAATCAAATATTGCTTCAGTACAAATATAGAGTTTAATTTTCTTCACATGGTGATATCAACAGTTCTTGACTACCTCTCATGACCATAGCGGCATTTGATGGAAAACTTTTTATATGAAGAACATAAATTCCAGGACACCCTTGACGGATGGATATTCAGGAACTGTTGTTATCACCATGTGAAGTAAACTAATTTTTATGGCTGTAGGTACTGAAGCAATATTTGATTTCTTTTGACTAAAAACGTATGATATAAAAATTGTTAAAAAAACACTGCTCTTTTCTCGCGTCCCCTACATTCCCTTCTTAAATATATGCTATTTTCATGGATATTTCAGAAAACTGGGCAGAACTGTAATTATGTTTTAGTAACAAGAATTTATACAATTTATACAATCTAAAATAAGGTAAAGATGTTGTTTACTGTTTTATGTGTGACGTAAATAAGTGGCGTGGAGATCGTGATCGTTAACATGCAAGCAAAAAACACTATAGAGCGATCGATAGTGTTTCTATTCAGGAAACCTTATAAAATGGTAACTTTTATTTATTGCTTTACTGTTTCAAATTTACCAATAAATTCATCGTATACAACACTTAATAACTAACGCTTTGCTTCGGTGGGTCGAATGATCTAAGGCGTCACTCTCGCAATAGACTGGGATTGTTGATGACGGTGAGTTTAGGGTTTGAATCATGATGGGGTGTACTGAGTGTGGTATTTCCTAAATAGGATTTATCACTTTAGTTTTTACTTCTTCTCTCCACGCTAAAACGTGTGTATTCCCCCTGTCTTCATCCCTAGCTCTTAAAAAAATACCAGGGCCATTAACTAATGTAATTATGTTTTTTTAGCCAACTTGGGCTCTATGCACTTTTAATTAGATTACTGGATTAGGATGAGGAAGGTATAATTTATATGGAACTCTTTATTCCAAAATAAATAAAATATGTCTTCTGTAGTTTCATTTAGAATTTTCTACAGAGAGTAATTTCAACAGTTCTCGAATATGTATCATAATCATCTCGATATTTTATTTGCGCTTTTTATCTTCATTTATAAAGTTTATAGTAAAATTATACAATATTCATGACAAATGTTCAAAAACTGTTGCAGTGGCAATGTGTAGAAAATCAAATTGAAATTATCTACTAGGAATGTGCGAAGTCCACTTTTTAAATTCGAAGTGAGGTCGAATTGAATATATAAGACATTCTCGAAGCCGGATCGAAGTTTTAATATTTTTTGTTAATAGCTTTATGCTTTAAAAAATACTATATTTTATTTATCTATACAATTGTATGCACTAAAAGTGTTTTAAACGTGTTTATTGTACAATTGTTTGAAGGATTTGGTTTTATTCTGATAACCCAAGTTACTGTCACAACTCACAATTTGATTACTTCAAATGTTTTCCATCTGATTCCATTGTAATGTATATAACAGCTCGTAATGGCAATAATTGGCCATAAATATTAAGTAACTAAGCTGTCAGAATATTTAGTGGCGAAGCCTCGTAACTGTCGAAGCCAGATTTTTTTTTCGACGCGAATACGAAGCTGATATTAGTCCCAAAGCCAAGTTGAAGTTTCAAAGATTCGGACACCCCTAGTATCTACCAAAGCAATTTTGTATACGTTTTGATCAAAAGATTGTATTTGTGGATAAAAACTGCAAAAAATACTGGACTTTAACTCACACTTCCTATCATTCTACATTAATGCAGAGAATCAAAATTATAGAAAATATTCAAACCAATCTTCCAAAACTGGCTTTTATGAAATCAGGACGACCCCATGGGAAGTTATTTATACTCCATCTGGAATCAAATTTCTGTTTCCACTTTACTTAGAAGTAGCTTTCCGCACACACTGGACCACTCGAATGGGCCATAAATCTTCTTTTTTTACTAGACTGTAATCTAATGTAACATATCTACATGTGTAACATCAAATATTATATTTCAGGGAGAACTTTACTACCCACCCTTCTCCACGGGTACCTCCCCTTTCGCTCTGCAGTGATGACGTCATTCGGTATTGATCCTCCTAAAAAGAAATATCGTGTAGAGTTTTCCCCCCGCTAGACGGCAGCGCGGTCCGTCCAGGTGTCGTCCATGTTTGTTTCGCACCGACTTTCGTGACACGGTCCTGTGGGGGAAATGTTCTGGATTCTACCATAATCAAGGTGAGTAGCACACATGCTAGAAATATTTTAGTCAAGGCATGATCGTCATTACAGGCCTGCATGCTCGGGGGATTATGGAAGCTTTTAATTTGTGTGAATCTTTTTTCCCAAGAACCATGTGACTGGTGAACTGAACATGTCTTCATAAAATTGTGCAAAAATATGTATAGTCATAAAAATATCCCAAGCCCTCTTATTTGTAAATATTTGTGTATAAAAAATCACTGCGGTTACTAAACAATTGTTTAAAGAATCGTTTATCACTAATTTAGGCTTCCTTGCACACCTGATTAAATCATTATTTGAACAAGTTTGATTAAACCTGTCTTTATTATCCTTATATTATTAAATATGAACTCATGATGAACTACTAACTAATAAAAAGTATTAATTTTATTTATTTCACTGATATTAATTTTTACAAATTTAAATTCAAAATAGTTTTCTAAATCTTTATTTTTTGCTATTTTTCGTTTTTTGTCTTTTTAGGGATGAATTAGTGGATTTTTTTGTTTTGTATATTTACATGTGCATTACCTATTAAATATAGTCCAGTATTATACTTGCTTTACAATTAATATGTTACAAAATATACAATAGTAGCTAAGTATATTTTATCTTACAGTGAAGTAATTATTTTTTTATTTATTGATAATATAGAGATTAAATACTCAGAATACAATTTCTTGTACTATACACTTAAACGCTTAAAAGATTTACAACACAGAAAATTCATGTTCCTATTTATCGACGTTAATTTTCTTTAATATAATTTTTTGATAAAATGATAGCTTATGTGCATATTAAGTCCACATTTATAAAAATGTTTGTGCTAATACACCTAAAAAGCACACATTTTCAAGCAAGATTTGTGCAAATTTTATTTTTTAATCAGAAGCGTATCTGGGGTCCTGTCGTTCTAAAAAATCCTAAAACATATATAATATTGAGCACTGATGGTGTTTATGTTGCAAAGGCAAAATTTTAAGAACGAGGACTTTATAAAGCTATAACATGATACACATAAAAGAATCTGTTTCTTTTCCAGTCAGTATTTCTAATAGCTTCATATTAGAACTAGAGTATAGTTTTTTACTAGAAGATATATTCTGAATAGAAATTAAATTGTGATTTGTACCATATTTTCCTTCCACAAAGATATTTAAAACATTAATAATTACTTATATACTCGCTTTAGGCCCTCGCATAATTCAATCTTTAAAATGTCGCCATATTATTTTGATTTTGGCACATATTTAAGGAAAATTGCATTAAATTATAAATGTATGTACTGTATATAAATTTTGTAATCATCAAGAGAAAATATATATTTAATTTTTTCTAAGCCTTCAATAGTATCACAATGCATTTTAGTTGACCATTGAGAATATAATTTTAAAAATAATAGTACTCCAGAATTCCTAACTTGGGATTTAACTTACCAATAAGCCCAATAAATTAACCAAACACATGACATTTAGTTCCAATTGGAACCATAATATCAATTCAAATAGATATACTGTAATTTACAACCTTAAGAATATAAAAACTAATAATCTAAAAATCCTGGCCCAGGGCTAAATTAAATACAATGATTTAATCGACACTCTGAGCTAAAGAGTTTCAGCTTAAGCCTGAATAATTTTATTTTTAATTTGTTTAATTTTTTAAGTATTTGTATTATATCTAATAAAAGTACTGGGGTCCGATATAAAGGTAGAAAATCGATCTCTTAACAATACTTACCATGAACAATATCACTAAATAATTTTTATTGTTGCTTGGTATATTTTTAATGTTCTGGTTTAATGGCTCTGCAATGAAAGCTTTCAACAATATGATCAAACCCCTAAGTACTAAATAAAATAGCCGCATATTTCACGTCACATGCTTCCGTTACTCACAGCCTGCAAATGATCAGCTGCTATGAGCACACCATCTTCTTAGCTACAAACATAACCTAACTTCAACCTATTATAAGATATCCACCATTTCTACCACCAAACATAGCCTCCTTTCAATAGATTATTTCAAATAGCCACTATTTCTACCACCAAACATAGCCTCACTTTAACCTATAATCAAATATATATAATCTTCTTCCAGACAAACATAACCTCACTTCATCAAAATATAAATAAGACATCATCTTCTAGCTGACAGGTATAACCTAATTTCAACAAAATATAAAATAACCATTATCTTCTTAACCACAAACATAACCTAACATCAACTTATTATAAAAAATGTCCACCATCTTCTACCACCAAACATAACCACCCTTCAATAGATTATATTAAATGGCCACCATCTTCTTACCACCAAACATAACATCAATTTAACTTATTATAAAATAGCTGCCATCTTCTTTCAGACAAACATAGCCTCACTTCAACAGAATATAAATGAGTCACCATCTTCTAGCCGATAGTTATAACCTAATTTCAACATAATATAAAATAGCCACCATCTACTTACCACCAAACATAGCGTCCCTTCAACAGATTATATCAAATAGCCACCATCTTCTTACCTAACATAACCTCACCTCATCAGATTAAAAAATAGCTGCTATCTTCTTACCAAACATAACCTCACCTAATCAGATTACAAAATAGCTGCTAACTTCTTACCAAAAATAACCTCACCTCATTAGATTACAAAATAGCTGCTGCTATCTTATTCCAGTAATGTTCCTAACATGATATCACTAATAAAAGGATAAAACTGGAAGCTGTCTAAAAACTACCTTAAAACCTCTACACATGGTATTAACATAGACTTGTAATTAGAGAAGGTGAGAAATATATTGGTCTGTTCTCATGCGCTTAAGCTATTTTAAAATTTGATCTTATTTAGTCTTGTATACTTAGGCTTTTTCTGCACAGTCGGGAGGGCAGTAGGGCTATTTAATCTCACCAAAACATTTTTAATGGTCCTGTACTTGGTTACTATAAAATAAATTAGAAACATTCAGTGAACACCCAACAAACACCTGAAAGATACGTACAATGCAGACTACCTGTGTCTCATCGATCACAGATTTAAGATAATGGAAGCAAATCTTTATGTGAACTCAGTTGTATCTTATCTTGGCCCACCTAAACACTCTAAACACTATCCCACATAGACGCCAACCTACCAAAGGAAATAAAATGAGAGATACATTCTGCTAAGGCTCTTTTTTTATGTGATTGTGAAACTTCCGCTGACGAGTATACACACTATCTTTACTATTTCACTAAGACACCATTTTAACTTATATTTCTTAATTATATTTTTCTTGCTTCATATTCTAGATTGACATACACTTCATATTCTAGATTGGCATATGCTTCATATTCTAGATTGACATATACTTCATATTCTAGATTGGCATATACTTCATATTCTAGATTGACATATAACTCATATTCTAGATTGGCATATGCTTCATATTCTAGATTGACATATACCTCATATTCTAGATTGACATATACTTCATATTCTAGATTGGCATATGCTATATATTCTAGATTGACATATACTTCATATTCTAGATTGACATATACTTCATATTTTAGATTGGCATATACTTTATATTCTAGATTGACATATACTTCATATTCTATATTGGCATATACTTCATATTCTAGATTGACATATACTTCATATTTTAGATTGGCATATGCTTCATATTCTAGATTGACATATGCTTCATATTCTATATTGACATATACTTCATATTCTAGATTGACATATACTTCATATTTTAGATTGGCATATGCTTCATATTCTAGATTGACATATGCTTCATATTCTATATTGACATATACTTCATATTCTAGATTTGCATATACTTCATATTCTATATTGGCATATACTTCATATTCTAGATTGACATATACTTCATATTTTGGATTGGCATATACTTCATATTCTATATTTACATATACTTCATATTCTAGATTGGCATATACTTCATATTCTAGATTGGCATATACTTCATATTCTAGATTGACATATACTTCATATTTTAGATTGGCATATGCTTCCACTGAATTTTTACTTAACTTGACTCCTCGGAGAAAGAAGTATTGTGACTGTCAAAACAATCAAACTCAAGAGTTTGATAAATGTCAACGTTTCATGACCCCTTAAAACTGAAACAGCAGTTTTATAGATGCCGTTTGTCTGTATGTATATCAGGCTAAAGCCGAAACCTTTTAGCAATTGGGCTAAAACTTGGTATATAGAGTTTTCATAAAGTCCCTTAAGGAGATTTTGGAATTATCTATTTAACCCTAAAATTAAGTGTAGTTTACTGAAGGTCAAAAAGAGACAAAATCAATTTTCTCAAAATCCGTTCTTACGATTTTAATAACATTTTTTAACTCGACATTGTGTAACATTACAAATAAAGTGGCGATTTTCATTTTCCCATGAAATGACTGAGTATACTTAACATAAGTAGAAATTCTCAATTTTGATCATATCTCCAGAACTATTTAAGTTACGAAATAACTTAGCAGTTATCATTGTATGGATGTAGTATTGTTAAATAAAAAACTCTTTTATTTGAAGACAAATAATTTATTAGCTATAAGTAAACACACACATGTTTTTATGGAGAACTTTGAGACATAAAATTGATTGTTATGCTCTTTGGTGGACAGAAATATTCCTATTTTCTCAATGTTTCTGTAACAGTGTATTTTATTTTATTTTATTTATGCCCCTTTGTGAAGTGTTTCTATAAAAATGTATTTTATTTGTTATTTTATTAAATATCTCTATTTTAAGATAGAAGAGAGCGTCTGTGTGACCGTAAGTTTTATTTAATATACATTCTTCAAGGAAGATTTCTACTGAGCATTTTTTTGTTAATAAACCAAAGAGATCTGTAGAAAATTAAAAGAAAAATGCATTTACAAAAAAAAACTATTTCATGATTTAAGAATGTATTGTTTCTGTTTCTATGTTTTATAAAAACTCACAAAATAAAATATAAATACATTAACACGGGGAATCCTATAAATACTTTCAGTGAATCACAAATATCCAACGTCCTTAAAGATCAACCAACGCCGAGAAGACGAAAAAAGCGATGAGACTCAACATTCACAATAGCACGTATTTTAGCATCGGCAAATAGGACATTGAGGAGGTAGACAGGTTCCGTTATCCAGGGAGCAATCAAGACCACGGATGAAAGTAGAGAGGCAAACAATGAGAGTCAAATCAATAAGGCCAAGGAAGCACTGGATTGTGTGACGTGTTGTATATTCGTAGCAGGTGTTAATCCGGTATTACACTGTCATAAACATTTTATAAAATATTTTATTTTAATATCTTTTAAGAGATTTGATACCACCCTGGGTAAAATGTATGTTATTATGTTTTACATGACATTTTCTTCAAAGTTAGTATGATATATGTGTTTATAAAAATGAAAGTCATTCATATCAACAATATTTACGAATGTTCAATTAAACTTTTAGAAATATTATCACTAAAGCAGCTCTGTTCATTATATTAAAAAAACACAGTTACGTTATAGCCTAAGTGTGGAGTTTGTTTATTCATATTGGACAGTTATATTTATAAGTTCAGGTTAATCTTTTCACGCCTCGTAATTTTCTTCGGTAAAATCCTAGCGCATGTTCTATAAAGTAGATATTTCATAAAAGATGCGTAAGATGTATTTTCTCATAAAAGATATTTATGAATCGTCGAGGTTACATCATATACCTTTTACCAAAGAACCTTTATAAAATAAATGTGATATAGTTACACCACCCTTAAAACTGCTTCCATAAACAAAAGCTTCTGAAACCCATGGTCAAATGGTCTAATGCGCTGCACTCGCATTGCGATTCCTATCTCTACTGTAATGCGGGTGTATTTCCTCTAAATGACTCTACTCATTCTCACCACTTGCATGAAGATTCTAACCCCACATGGGTTGAACACACTTATAAATAAAAACAATGTAAAATATATGGTACAACCGAATTGTACTTACTTTTTCATACTGTATATTATTGTTTGTGACCTGCTGCGGTGGCCGCATGGTCTAAATTGTCACACTAGTTTTAGACTAGACTGCTGATAACAGGGAGATTGGGGTTTTAACCTCGGTCAGGTATATTGAGGGTGGTTTTTCAAAGGGGTTTTCCACTCTCACACCATGCGAATTATGGTACGCTTCCTCTAAATTCAAACCTTTCTTGTATCTAACTTATTAACGTAATTAGTAGATAAATTCTATGTAACTTGAACATGTATTAATATGTGGTGATAAAAAATTATACTTTGTGAGAAAATGTTCAAAATAAGTTATTAGTAAATTAACATAAAATGATTTATTTGTCTTGGAAAACATAAAATACGTTCTTATTCATCATTATCATAGCTTCCCAAGCACACATTTTTATCGCAAATGCTATTGCCATTTTCTGATGATTTCAAATTTTTTTAAATGAGTGGGTCGGTGAAATACTCTTACACTAATGTCCTTTCTAAAATAGGTATACAATGTTAGTTTCCATTTCAAACTGGCCCCAGATATCAATTTTTTTTAAATAGTTTTTCATATAGAAATTGATTTTCATTTAATTTTCGTAAATGGCTCAAATTTATTTTTTGTTAAAATCTGGTATATCAGGAGTGTCTAACATGAGAAATAAGAATGATTATTCATGTTTATAAAAAAATCATCTGAAGATACCCAAGATACCTTACTGATATTTTTTTAATTTTGTTACAAGCTATAGTAGTTTAAATAGTGTCGTATCACTTATTTTATTCAATAAAAGGATTTTTTTTGGCAGCGCATCTTACTACCCGTTCAAGTTGTACGACTATGTACTAATTACTCTAATATGTTGGGAATGAGTAAGGTTGAATTTAAAGGAAGTGTACCCGCATTTGCATGGTGAGAGGTTGGGAAAACTATTGAGTAAAACCACCCTCAATACACCCAACTGGGACTGAACTCCATCAGCAGTCAAGTCTATTACGAGAGTGAGACGTGAGACTATGCGGCCACCTGAGCAGTTTTGTAGTTTATTTAACCAACTAAAAATCTACTACTCACTATTATTATGTTTATAAACTTATTGTGTCAACGAGTTTTGCTGTCTACGTTTTCTTTTTTTTTTTCCAAAACTACGGTCGACTTTACTCTTAAAGATTGACATCAATAGCAGGTGTGTAAGCTTTGTTAGCAAAAAAAGACGTTGAATGCAAATCCACAGGAACCCGAAACTGAAAAGGAAATATATGTGCGCATAAACTTCGCTTTATTTCGAAACGACTGTATGCAATTAAAATCCACAGGAAAGTAGATTATCATCCGGACCTATTTTAGTAAAGGTAGACATGAGTCATGAATCTATCTTAAAATGTTTCTTCTCAAGATAGAATCGCTGTGAGCTTTCTTTAATACTGCATGTTTGTGTGTTCGCAAGGGGCAGAAGGGGGGTAGGGAGGTGTATGCCAGGCTAGGTCCAGGGACGTATGACGTCACTGGGGCTTGTATCGACCCTGTAATGTGGTGCGCCCAGACGCTATGGTGCCCTCTCCAGTGGCACAACATCTGGAATGCCTTCGGAGGGCAAGTTTAATATTAGTAATATTATATTTATGTTCATATATTCCATTGGTTTTCAAACTTTTTTAAAAAAAGTTGTGCAACCCTCTTCGTTCGTAAATACTTATTTAAAGTACCGCTAAGAGCTTAATTTTCTCTTAAATACAATTATATTATTTTATTCAGACTAATCACCTTACTAAGGAACATAGGGTGTTAATTTGATTAAAAGATAAAAAAATAGGTTTTTTATCACTACATCACTACGTCTTACTAACTATTCATGTCTGACGAGTATGTGCTAATTATTCTAATTGGATAAGGATGAGGAACGAAGTATTTTTAGATAATCCCTCCCCATTTTCGTGGTGAAGGAGAGTGGGGAAAAAATTAAGGAAAAACCAACCTTAGTAGACCCGGCGGGGATTCAAATTCCTATTTTCCCGTCACCAGCAGATCAGTCAAACACGACCGTTCGGTCATTGAAGCGGGTCCAATTATAATTAATTCGTTATATATTTTACTTTTTACTTAGATAAATATTTGATGTGGATTAATCTATATTTTAATGCAACAAACTATAACTTTAATGTAATTTCTTATCAAATTGTTAAAATTGAAACATGTCGATACCTTTCAGTTCCATTTTGTGTAAGCCATTTTTGAAATAACAAACCATTCCTTAAATAACAAAGGATTTCTGGAGATCTGCAACTCGTTTTAGCACTGTGTTTTCCTTAATACACACCCATGAGATTCTATCTACAGACATACCCTGAATTTTAAATAAAAATGTAGAACTAAATAAAAATTGGCATTGAGTGAGAAATATTCAGACTTACTTTACAAATCATGCAGTGATGTTAAACAAACACGCTAGAACTAGCGGCTGTATCTTAAAAACTGCGCTATCTTTCAAAATACCTGGTAAGTATTTGCTCGACAACTGGTTCACACGGGTTTTTGTTTTCCACCACGTCTTACTACCCGTTTGAGTTGTACACATATGTAATAATATTTTACGCTAATGGCATAGGGATGAGGAAGATTGAATTTTAATAAAAGTGTACCCATATATTCTTGGAGGAATAGTGGGAGTTTTTTTTAAATAAAACCATCCTCAGTAAATACGGCTTGGATTCGAACCCTGATCTCCTTATCGGCAGTATAGTATATTGTAATAGTGACGTCTTAGACCATTTGACCATTTGGAGTGGTTTTTTTATTGATTCAGACACTGTAGTAGCTCAGTCTTGATACAGCCTAATTAAATAATTGGGTATATTATTGTTCTGCAAAAGGTGTGTCACGACGGTGAATTAGGTTTTTATGCGGCCACAGCCCAGAGCACCCCCCAATGTGTCGCTGTTCAACAAGAGCAAGAATGAAGCTGGTGTAAGCTTCAGCTGCATTTTAAATAAATTTGACAAAATCAAGCTCTTTCGCACCAAGTTAGCGTTATGGTTTAGCCAAACTATGAATGGTGTGGACGAAATATTTCCAAATGTTATAAGCGGTCACAGAAATAAGAACTTTAACCCTTAATCTTGGAGCATTTGAAGTTACTTCAGGAAAAAAACTAGTATATACTTTCCTAATTATGATTTACCGTACAACCGTTGAGGTGGGTGCGTAATTCATATTCTGCCACCGTGGCGCTTACCAAAATTAAAACAGTGTGCCGCAAGTTTGAAAGCAATGTGGAAAAAACTTTATTTTGAGGCAATTCTATTTTGAAACTATAAATAAAAACAAATATTAATTTATTAAATTAAATGTTGAGATAAAATAATAATAGATTGAATAAATAAGTAATAGATTTTTTATTATTTTTAACATTCTAAACCTCGGAATTTTTGGTAAATAGTTTTTCAGATTTGTTAACTTAAGTTTGGTACAGACTTGTTTTTCTACATGACTTGTCTACCTAGAAAATAAAAATCGCATAATATGGATATTTAATAATTTAATGTTTCTCATTTAATTTTTTTAATTATATATGATCTATATTATTAAATTTAATAATATTACTAAACTTTCTAGGATTCCGCAGACCACTTGATAGGCCGCCGCTGACCACACTTTGAAAAAATACTGTATTAATTTTGTTTTTTCCTGAATCGTTTTTCGTTGTTCCTCCTCGCAAATGGGGGAGGAGGCGGATAACCTTTCTTTTAAATTAATTCCTACATTACTAGTGTAAGTCTAAGGATATCCCTGGATGTTTTCTGGACTCAAACCAAAACTGACTACGCTGGTGTTACGTCTCTACAGCCAATATATTGCCTCCAGCGACTCCTAGACACGACTCACAATGCTGCCAATGTGCAGGCATGCCGCACTTAGCGACAGGTTAGGTTCCAGACCACTGTCGTAACTCGAAAATCGTCGCGACTTGAAGCAATGCGGTTTTTTTTTCACTTATCGATGCATGTACTCCAGTGCATTCGTCAGTATACGGACCAAAACTGTCGTAGATAGTACATTTGTAACGAAAATATATACCGCAAGCCTTATATTTTGAAAAAGGGTAAGCATACAAATCACTGGTCGCTGATACGGACGGTAGCATCTGTCATTAAGGTGTCATATCTGCGAAGAAATCTCAAGTTCGAGGTGTGTCAGCAATTATTGAAAAGTGTTGTAAGTCGGGTTATGCCCGTAAATACAGTCAACATCGCTAAAGTATTTTTTTAATATTGCATTAAAACAATATTTATTAATTAGTCCATAAGTAATGGTATACCTCAATTTGATATTTATTCAGATTTATTAAATTATAGTTTAGCCGAAACCCTTATTTTACGAATACTTAAAGTTTAACTGTAACTACGTATCCCAAATTTCAAATTCGAATATAAATCTTGGAAAAGATAATGAAAATAAGAGGAGATAGAAAATATAATATAATAACAATAGAAAATACAAATATTAACTGAATATTAAATTATTATTTTTAAATTTATTCACTATAGCATTCATTAATTCAGTCAAATTTTAAACTAAAGGTCTGGAATATGGTTTTTAAATTAGCCCTATAGTTATATTAGGTGATTAACCACTAATTAAGCAGTGTTAGAGCTCCAAAATTAGCTACAATTCAAAATTTATATATATTTTTTTTTATCTCGTATTTTATATTTTCTCGAATCCTCGAATCTATAGTATCCATAAGACTCCGAGGGTTTCAAACCTACTTTTAATGCTACACCTTATTACAAGATAAATAAAATCATCTCGTCATTTACTTGGACCAGATATGTCAAATACATATATTATGATTTATTTATTTTTAAAACATAATCTTCTTTCATCTAGCTTTTTTTTACTTATTTAACTGTTTCTTGAAACCATTGCTTGGGTATTTAATTATTTAATGAATAAGATTAGAAATATAATTATATAGTCAGCCATGTAATAAAGGTTTTTACCTTAGTGAACGATATCTTATTTTAATTATGATCTAATGACACTAGTAAAAAATTGAATGATTCCCCCACTCCCCACCTCACCTTGAAGCATCTAGCCTGCGTGACCTTGTCATTCAGGTCTTGCCAGCAATGCAGCAGATGCTATTGATCGCTCGACGCATGCGCAGTGGGATGGTTGTGAACGGGGGGCCGGTGAGTCTGCGCACCAAAGCGCAGCCGACAGAGAGAGACACACGGGAACAAAGAACGGGGTGATGACTTGCTCACCCTAAGAACTCGGTCCGGGCATTTCGTGGGGGACGCACCATTCGTGGGTTGAATGGGAGAGACGCTGCCGAACGTCTTGTACCCACGTGACCGGCGTCATCGGGATGATGAACCTTCGTTCCAATACGTAACACTTTCTATCGACCCGGAAGTGATTGTCTCAGGGACCACCCGCAGAAATAATCGAAGGCAATCATTTTAACAACGGTCTAATAATTATTTCCGTAAGTCGTCTTTTATATTATCTATTTCTTTGTGGTGAAAAAAAGCACATCACAATCCAAACTGAACGTCTTGTCCCACCACCTGCGTTCCTTAGCACTGTGTTGAGTACGAAACTTTGAAAAAAACCTGTCGAAAGTGTTACGTGTTGGAATCGATAGTATTTGTATATTAGAGCTAAAACGACTTCAAGAAGTCTAGGACACGCTATAGCGCCGATGACCTCGTAAAGTCGTGAATATAGTGCGGAACGAGACTCAAACCAGTGATCTAGCAGATCGCCGTATCGATAATATGATAAGATAAAGTACAGAAAGAGATGAGTGTCCATGCGTCGATGTCAAACTAGTGAAACAATCAATCGTATTAAACGGTTACCATCGGTTAGACCCCATCAAACATTCATGACTAAAGTCGAGAGGAATATTAACTCCTTGCTCTTGTGATATCTAATAGTTTTTTAATGTAATTTAATTATGATTCCTATTTTATCGCGCGTTTAAGAATGTTGCATCATTTAAATATATAGTGTGACCATGTTTACGGTATTTTCCATTAAATTTATCATAACAGCGACATCGTGTAAATGAACGCGAGACCAAACAACAATTAACTGTATTTCGGTGGATTGTACCAGATCCAAACATTCTTAAGTTTTAAAAAATACGTTTTTTTTAAATCTGATTTACTGTGGACGCTTCACCAAACAAAGTTGAACATTTGATATTGAACCGGACGACCCCTGAACTAACCGAGACAAGATGCCTAGACCCACCCCACCGGAAGATCTCGTCATCCCCCCGCAGGATACCCGCATCTGCGGCACCATCTGCATCTGCCAGATGACGGCCGTCCTGAGTAGCGTGGCCCTGGTGTATCTGACGGTGGCCGTTTACATGCCGACGCTCCGCGCCTTTCAGTCAGGCATCTCCGAGATACCCGCGATGTGCACCACCACCAGGGCCTGGCACCGGGACACCTGCGAGTGGGGGACCTGTGGCGAATGGTGCCTGAGCAAGAGCTCTGGTGCGTGCATACAGATCTACGTGAACCTCCGTCGCAACGGGACTGACCTCCTCTTCCAGAACTGCACCAACACCGCCAACAAGACATGTTACGGTATCGACCAGGAGAATGCCAAGAGGAGTCGTTGCATCGCCGATGAGTGTCGGAACCTTACTGGTACCTTCAACTGCACCATGGGGACCTGCATCAACATCACGGACGCCTTTGAGTGCGTGTTTAAAGACACGGATCTGCCCCTGAAGTGTTCTGGGCGAAGAGGGAAGATAACTTGCATAGATCTGGATGGGTTGCAGAACTGTTACCGAGGCACTTGCGAGAAGATTAGGACCCCTTACAACTGTGACCGCAGGTGCGTGGACATACCCACAAGGAACAAGAATATGATACTGTTAAACGGTGATAAGGTTTATCTGTCTCAGTGTCAGCGGGCTTTGGTAGAGACGGTCGAAGGTCAACGCGAGATATGGACAGAGGACCAGGACAACGTACTGATGGCGTCATGTTACACCATCGATAACACGACTAGAGGTGTTGAGGCAACTGATTGCATCAACGGCACCCTGTTATTGAAGGAGATGCTGACTGATTTAACCAACTTCACATACTTGAGTCTCCTGTCCACCACCAACACGGTACTGCTGGACCGCGACCGCTTCGTGGCACCTCCGGAACCAGACCTGCTCATAGCCAACGAGAGCCATCTATACATCAACATGGAGGGCTGCGTCAACACCCTGAAGGACGAGTGTAAGGAGTTCCTCAGAGAGTTCGGCAAGGACGGGACCGATCACAATGCCAGGGCGCGCTTCCCTTGCTTCTACGCGGATAACGACCCTTCCAAGGTGGTCGCCCAGTTCGACCTTGAGGGGACGTACAGTCAGTTCCTGTTCGCCAGCACCTTGCCCTCCGTCCTGTTCGTGGTGTCCTGCTTCATACTCGTCTTCTGTCAGAGGACTGTCGTGGTGGGTGATGACGCCAAGATGAGGTTCAAGGGATGTCCCGGGAAAGATCTGGCCGTCACTGAGAAGGGCGCGTCGACCAACAACTTGGGAGACGGTGGTGGGGGGGGCTCAGCCATGGCACTCTGAGATCCGTCACGTAAGAAACTGTTACCAACTTAAAATAATAGGTTTTACCTAGTCCTCATGAGTATGTATGAAATATCCATCTGCATTTGGTAAAGTATTAACATTCAAATCCAGAATATTTGCATAAACCTGTCACTATATAAATGAAACATAACTTATTTTAACCAATAATTTAATTCGACGCATTATCTCAGTCGGTAGTTTGTCTGCCTACCGAGATAAGGGTCCCTAGTTTGATTACAAGCATGGCCGAAAACGGTATCATTAGTTAAATTTGGCTTTCCCATCACACAGTAATGACTTAATGGTTGGGGAGCCAGGTGCTGTGTCTGTTATAGATAAAGGTTAGTTAAAAAGTCAAGTTCTGGTATCATCAGTGGGTTCAGAAAGTGCCTTAAATAAAAAGAAATTAACAAAGCTCACCAAGAATTGCTACGAATATACGAAAAAGTTATGCCTAAAGAAGACGTATGTTCCATCAACACACAGAGTGTCCCAAGCTGTGTAGTAAAGTACCAAGTACCTCATTGCAGTTTTTCCTATAACAGATGTTGGAAATGTCCCCCATGGGCCTGAAGACATGTTTGGACACGCCTCTTCATATAATATCATATTATATTATATTATATCATATGGAGAGGCGTGTCCAAACATGTCTTCAGGCCCATGGAGGAAATTTCCAGCATTTGTTTTAGGAAAAACCGCAATGAGGTGCTTGGTACCTTTACTGCACAGTAACCTTTGGGACTCCTGAATTATGTGAAGTTTAACTTCTTGACTTTATATATTATAGGCTTTTTTTTTAGAGGACACACTTCTCAAAAACGCTTCGGGGGTAGTGTGGTAACACTCCTAATTAGTGACGTATCAAATATAGCAATGTAATCCAAGTAGAGTGTGTGTTTTATCCACACATCTAGCTACCTAGAGAAAAAAATCTACGGTTGATTTTTTTCTAAGAAAGGCCTTTTATAAAAATAAATTGTTTTGGTTTGATGTTTATTTATATAATTTTACTATTTTATAAGTGTTATTTTATGGGTACTGGTAATAACTATCAAAAGTGGAAGATACAAATCACATGACTTGAAGTATGAATACGTGAAAGTAGATCTAGTAGCTTTTATAGCTGTCAGATAATTGCTCCTCCAAAGAAAATTATACTGTAGTTTATGTATAGAGCTATTTTCAACGGCAACAAAATGGTAGATGATACAGGCTCATTAGAACGTAAGGTGAAATAACCATTATCTTAACTCCAGTTTATTTACTGAGATCTATTCCCTTGTGTAACAAATCTGACCTCCCCAAACTACTGCAGTAGTTCGCGTTTCCATGGTAACCATGGCAACCGAATGACGTCAACTTCCCCCTCTCTCTCTCTTTCTTTCCCCCAAACCCCTTCTCCCAGAGCTCTTCTATGTAGAAGCGCGTTCGACTTACCTGCCAAAAACAAGTCATGGGTGAAATCATGCGATATTTTGGAAAATAGATCAATATTATCACGTTCACATCTTTTTACTTTTTTTTATCGCGACCACTAGGAGAGAGGAAGTATTGTGCTCGTAAAAACAAATCTAGATCGATATTTTGATGGATGTCAAGGACTTACGACTCCCTGGATCAAAAAGTTGTTTTCGAAATGCCGTCTGTCTGTAATTGGAATTAGAGCCGAAACCATGTAAACGATTGACCTTGTACATAAGGTTTCCATTAGTTTCCCCAGAAGGGTTTTGAGATTATCTATCAACCCTGATATTGAGGTAGTTTACTTATGGGCTATAAGAGAAATATATTTTTAATTTCTTAGGTTTACTTTACATAAACGTATATCTCCACCTTTGATCATATCTCCGCTACTCTTTTACAAATGAAACAACTTATCATTGCATAGTTGTAGGACTTGTTACGTCCGTAACATGGTATGTATGGACGGCTGTAATAAAAACACGACTTACTTTGTTTAATGTTGCTGCATGAGTCCGAATGGTTTGGTCGGGATATCGATAATGATGGGGCATGATGGGAAGCAGACAAGTTATTACGTCACCGCACATGATAGCCAACCTACATGGAAATACATTGCATTTCCTCCCTTACAATTTCTTGAACAAAGATCTCTTAAAATACCTAAATATACATAAAATAAGGAATACAATGCATGACCACGATTTTCAACAGTCATGATGAAATAGTTTATATTTTAAACACTTTTTTTATACAAAAATACAGAATATAATATTTGACCATGATTTTCAATAATCACAGTGAAATAATGTAATAATATTTTAAACTAGTTACAAATTTAATTTAGCTACATGGATACCTATTCTCCTTTACTTGCGGTGAGGTTTCAACTCTCTGAGGTGGGTGTGATTCTGGGCTACTGCCCTCTCATAAGATTCAACCCTGGGTATGAATGGAGAATGATTGTCACCCCTAGCGGTTTTAGGTGGTGTCAAACCTTCTCTACTTCCTCTACCACAGGTATTGATTAAATTTCTTTGCTCCAAAAACAAGGCTCAAAGCTTCCTTGTCAATCTGTGAATATCCCTACTCAGCTTTAGACAGTGTGCGGGAAGCATAGGCTATTGGATGTTCAGTTCCATCACTCTGAACTTGTGACAGTACACTACCCAGACCATAGTCTGACCCATAACATGCTAATTTTAAGGGTAATTTAGGATTATAGTGAGCTAACACCTCGGCTGAAACTAGCTTTTCTTTAATTATTGAAAAAGATTTAATGCATGCCTTGTCAAACTTTAAATCTGTGTTTTTTCTCAACAGACGATACATAGGACACAGTATTGTGGATAAATTTGGAACAAACTTACTATAGTAATTTACTATCCCTAGAAATCCCTTCAGTTGTTTAAAATTCTCTGCCTTAGATGCACCTAATATAGCTGCAATTTAGTCTTTGGCTGTTTTTAACCAATCTTTGTCTATTTCAAACCCTAATTACTCTAAACTCTTAGAAAAAACTTACACTTATTTTTACTTACTGTGAGACCCTTGTCACTTAAACGTTTACATACCCCTTTGAGTCTGTCACATTGTTCCTGCATGTTCCTACCAGCAACCAAAATGTCATCAAAAAATACAGTTACTCCTTTCAACTCCTGTAATATTTTTTCCATTACTTTTTGGAACAAATTTGGTGCTAGAAAAATTCCATAAGGATTTCTGTTGTACTTAAATAAATACTTGTGAGTGCTTACCACACAAAGTTTCTTAGATTCTTCATCTAACCTAACCTGTTGATAAGCATGACTACTACTATTACTAAAGGTTTCTCCTTTTTGTAAAGTGACAAATAACTCTTCTATTTTGGGAATAGGATGTCTCTCTAGTTCTAGACTTGAGTTCAAGTTCACTTTAATATCTCTACATATTATAATATTTCCATTCCTCTTAAGTACAGGGACTATTGATGTACTCATTTCACTATTAGAAATCGTAGTTAATACCTTCTCTTGCACTAGGCGTTCTAACTCCTGCTATACCTTTTTTTAAGTGCAAATTGAATTGATCTTGGTTTGCAATGCTTTGGCTTAGCATCTTATTTCAATTTTAAACTAACTGGTTCAATCTTATAATCACCTAACTTTTTATTAAAAACTTCTGGAAATTCCCTTAATAGGTTAGTTACCATTTCTGTTTGTACCCTATCTGCCGTTACACTATTATCACTATGCAAATTTACATAATTAAACTTTAAGTTCCTTAATCCAGTCCCGCTCTGGTAATTGATTAACTCCATTTTTAATTACAAATAATTCATTTTTGTGTGACAAATTCTGATATTGAACACTTACATTTATAAGACCCACAGTAATAATAGGTTCATTTATATATGAATTTAATATTAAATCAGTTGGATGCAATTTTAAGTTATTCAATTTATCCAGATAATACTTTCCAGAGATTACAGATATCACTGCATCTCTATCTACTTCAAAAACAATTTATTTTCCTTCCCAATGAAAATTTATTGCAAAGAGCTCTACTCTTTCACGTTTTTCACTAAGCATATTTTTATAAAGCCCAAATAAATTTGAAATGTCATCAATGTTTTCATCACTATTGTAATTTAACACATCCAACCACATCGAACCTCGATCTCCCTGTCATCGGCAGTCTAGTCTACTGCGAGAGTAGCGCGTACATTGTACACTTCCTTTACCCCAGAAGGAGCAGTTTTAATTTGCTTTATTCCGCTATGTCGTAGCTTACAAGATAGACTAATAGTGTAATCAGTCAAGATAAGACTTCTACTTTGCTTGGTTCCATTATGGTGAAGCTTACGATAATAAGGTAATATTTTTGTCCGTCAAGGTAAGACTGCTAACTTTCTTGGTTCCACTAGGGTGTAGCTTATATGATAGGACCTTATTTTAAGCAGTCAAGGTAAGACTAGAGCCTGCCTTGTTTCCACTATATAATTTATAAGATATGACCCTTTCGTAAGCAGTCAAGGTAATAATGGTGTCTTGTTCCCACTATGATATATCTTATAGGATAGGACCATAGTGTAATCATTCAAGGTAAGACTGTTAACTTATAGGTTTAACATAGTTTAAATGTAAGATTATTAGACATTTATTTAATCTAAAAGGTTTTGAATCAGACACAGACAAGGGTACATTAGACCAACATCCTCCAGGTTAAAATAGCTGCGCTCCGTGGGAGAGATTGAGTCCTTCAACAAGAGTATCGCCAGGCGCCAAAAAGGGGAATCAAAAAAAAAACTTCAAACATGATTTCCCAAAATAGAAGATACAAATAGCCTTCTCGTGTCAATCGGCTGGCTTCCACAAAACTAGGTTCGGGTAGGGACCCAACCCCGTCTTCATATAAGTCCATCTCACAAAGAGCTCAAGAAGAATGTTCATTACGATTAAAATGGTCCCATTTGACGAATATCTTAAAAGTGAGTCGTTTAACAACTGCACATTTGGAAGTACTTTTATCACCGAGTATTGACACTAGCGAACCCCAGTGTTGATGGATTCAACCTGGATCAAAGAGAGCAGCAAAACTTCCATAAAGCTGAGGCGTTGGTGTATCCTGGGCTGTGTACTCGGATGACCTAGCTAAGGTACAATTATGATTACTGTGGCATCTGTGGCATCGACACATAATGAGATATTGTCAAGGATGTTTGTGTTTGAATCCTGAATTGGTGTACGGAGTTTCTTTTTTATCTTTTGTGTTTTTTTGTTCTTTCTCTGCAAAAAAAAATTGATAGATCTATCTCCCCAAATTAAAACAATAAAATCGATAAGTAACAACAGTTTAGTTACCTACCATCCTTCCATACCAATATTCTAACTTATTTAAAATTTACCCTTCTTATTATTTTATCCAAGGGTGAATATTTAAAATTACTGTTTGTCAACACTGACCCCCAAAAAATGTGCACAGCGTCTTACTACCCATCCGGACAATCCACTTATTTAAACTAATTGACCTAGTTATGAAGAAAGTATAATTTAGTGCAAATTTAATTTAATATGCTTAAAGGAAGAGCGGTCAATAATTAATGAAAAAGTCTTCAGTACACATGGCAAGGATTCGAACCCAGATTTCTGCGTTACAAGAAAACCTAAATTAGGTGAAGTTGACGCCTTTATTTAGGAGTCCATTGAGGCGGATAGTATTAGAAATATAGTTTATTAATTAAAATGAACAAGAAGTATACATTTAAGGATACTACATGGAATCCTAACGTTAAGGGGAGGGGTGTGGGTGGGGTCCGTGTGTCAAAGTCAATATTTTTGCAGTTTTTATAACAAAAAACTTTTTGGATCCAAGCAAATAAGATATTACTGCAGTAGATACGCTTAGTTTAATTTTCTACACACAAAAATCTCAGCCATTATTAAATAAATGTATGACCATACAAGTATTTAAAATTCACTTTTTCAATCGAAGAGAAAATGTCATGTTCAAACTCATATTGGACATTAGATTAAACCCGTTTCTGTGGCCACATGATCTAACGTGCCACTCTAATGATATACTATAATGCTGAAGACGGGAAGATCGAGTTTCGATCCCATTCGGGTGCACTAAAGGTGTTTTTCCCTCAATAGTTTTTCACTCTCCCTCCACCTAAATGTGGGTGGACTTCCTCTAAATTAAACCTTCCTAATTCCTAACACACTAGAATAATTAGTACATTGGCGTATAATTTGAAGGGTAGTAAGAGGTTTAGTAATTGTTTAAACTCCACGATGCTCGTGATAAATACTAAACAACTGTTGCTGCTCCTATTTGTAAAAAAAACACATCTGTTGAAGCAATATTATATTTATTATAAACAAAACTGTTTTTTGTTAGTAAGAAAATATAAGAACCCTAACTTACGTTCCCTTACCACCCCACCCTAAGGAATTGTGATATTAAACCTTTCCTGGCCAATCACGTTTGAAACTATATGTTGGTTTGCCTATCGGTAAATTTTAAAAATATGAGGAGGACATAATTCGAGGCTGTCTAAAAGTGCCAATGACCCTTGTAAATGAACAATGCCAGAGTAGAATAAGATCCGCTTACCAAGAGACACTTGTTGAGAGAAGGACTGAGTAGCGATCGTAGTGTGATCGATACGTCGGGGTGAGGGTAGAGTGGGGGGAGGTGTTGTCGCATTTGTCGCAGTGTCGCGTGTTTGATGCCAGAGTTTGCGTGTGAGAGCGATTAGAACACATCCCCCTGTCGCCACCGGACTGCCTCACGTTACCCTCATGTTTATAGACAGTATAATGGCGTCGTCACAAGGTAGAACAAACTAAAACATAAAATTTTATAGTTTCTCTAGAGGACTATATATATAAATTATAAAGTAATTTGTAAACAAGTATGGTAGTATTATTACTCTCTTTTTGTGATAAAAAACAAGGGGTGAACTTATTTACTAGTTTGAAAAATTAAACGGATAAAAATCTATTATAGCTAATTTATTTATTTATTTATGTTTATTTACTTATGTTATTGTAATTAGATTAATAATAATAAAACTCACTGTCTATCCCCCAAATAGTCCTAATTAGATAAATTTAATCATAAACATTTTTCATTTCTACCAAATATATTTTTACAGTTCTAATAGTATTTTATAATAAAATAGATATAAAAAAATAGCTCGCCATATTCCTAAAAATAAGATCAAATCTTTGTTCAGTAATAAATAAACAAGGAGCCATAAAGTAAAAAGTAATTTTAGTTTTTTTTATTTAAAAAGCAATTACCACCATTATTGTTATCATTAAATTCATTATTATTACTATTATTACTATTATTATCTATTATTAATACAAGTTAAATACAAATTATAATTTCAGCTTCCAAAAATGCGTATAGCCCTAACAGGAAGTTAGACGTGGTGCTAAATAAAGCTTCCAAAAATTTAATATTCATACAAATGCGATTAATAAATCTAAACTACCAATACTATTAGATAACGCTGTTTTTATCTTCTCATTTAAAGAGAAAGTATTGTGATCGTGAAAAAATCTATCTCTAGATTATGAAGAATCTTTACGTTTTATGTGAATACGAACCCAAAAAAGTGGATCTTACCATTCTGTCTGTCCTCAAATGTGTCTGTCCCTGGCCACAGATCACAAAGGATTAAATGGATTTTGTTCAAAATTGATATTTAAATTGTTAGTGTCTTTACCACAAAGATTTTGTTTTTTACCTAAACTTTCAATTAAAGGGATTTTACTGATGAGTAATTTTTTTTTACTTCCAAATTTTTCGGAAATGGCTCTAACGACTTGGTTCCAAACTGGTATCTTAGGAGTGTATGACATAAAAAAATAACACTGTTAACTTGGTTTCGGGTAAAAATTTGATAAAGGGTCGTTTGCTTATGAGTAATTTTGAAAATAACATTAATGATTTTGAATAAAGTGTATATCTGGGGAGTGTTAGACATGAACGTGTTATTTGGGGCAAAATCAGTTTTGGGTAGTTTACTGATGATTTTTTTTGATTGAATATTTTTTTAAATGGCCTTAAAAATTTGGTTTAAAATTGGTATCGGGGAACTATTTTACATCATTAATTATAATTAATCTTTATTTATTAAAAATTAATCCATTTAAGGGTATTTTTCTTTCAACAATATATATGAAATATGAATTTTTTAGAAATTGTCCTTGAAAATTGAATTCAAAATGAAAATCTGTGAATAATTTTTCAAGATTAAAAAGAATAAGTTTTTATTTTTATAAACTACAAATTGTTTTAAGGTGAATTACAAATAATTAATTTTTGAAAATTTTAGTTAAATATATTTTAACAATTTGGATTAAAATTTAAATATAAAGAGTTTTTATTATGATCAAAAAGATGATGTTTGTTTTTATAAGGAAATATACTTAGAGGACGTTTATTATAATATATTTTTGAAAACTTATCTTTGAAGCCATAATACGTAAAATGTTAAAGTTTGTGCGATTGCATCGTACCATTTATTTTGTGTTATTTTTTATCGCTTCATCTTACTCATTTTCGTGGAGGTGGAATGAAAAACTATTTAAAAAAACCACCCTAAGTACACCCGAAAAGGATTCTGACCCATCATCGGCAGTCCACCTTATTGCGAAAGTGACGCCTTTAGACCAATTGTCTCATGAAGTGGCGGGTTACGCTCTTAATATACCATCATTATTTAAGATCTAATATTTTATCATAAATAACATTTATTTATATCATCACTTAATACTCACCCATGTGAATGGTCACGCAGACAAAGGTGTATGTCACGTCTTATCTGATTTGACAGGAAAGGGGAGGTTTGAATACTGACCGGTTGTTCTATGGTAATTTCGCCTAAATATTTTTCCTCTCTGCCTTCATGCAAATTTAGGCACACTTCCTATAAATTATGACTTCCACATCCTTATTCAATTATTGTAAGTAAGAGGATAGTCCGGACAAGTGGTAATATGTGGTAGATTCATATATAGCTTATACAGAGTGTTCCCAAAAAATGTTTACACACACTGATAGTGTTAGAAGCGTGTATATATATTTATGGGGTCCCTTTGTGTAATCAGCCCCACTTTGTACTAACCATCCAGGCTATCCTAGTATTTACAATTACTGGGTGAGAAAGGTAGAATTTAGAGGAAGTGTACCACCATTTGTTTATTATTACTATTTACTCAAATTTGCGTCTATCAAATCGCAGAAACTTAAAAATTTTAAATGTGAACCCAGATAAGTTCGAACGCTGATCTCCTGAGTCGAAAGTCCAATACACTTTCCTCACTTTCCTCAACACACCTTGTGAGATTATAGTGAGAGTAGTTGTTTGGTGTGTATATATACAAATATATTATACACTAAACAATATGTTATATATATACCAAACACTCTCACCCATACATATACCGGTGTATAGTATATATTGTTGCAACACGATGGTTGGTTTGATATGCTTCTTCGTCCCCTCAGAGAAACATGACGCATAGCCCTTCGATTTCTTAGTGTTGCCCGCACCATCTGGGAGTAATCACATGACATAAGAGAGTCGTGAAAGTGCGGGAGTTTCCTGTCACCTTCAGTGCTGAATTTTTACAATCGAACGAGGAGCTTACACATTTTTCCGGAACGATATCTTACAGGGATAATTCACATAGCCACAAGCGTCACGAGACTGATGGCTTTACTTACCCTCCGAAGAAAGTTATGCTACGGATTGTTATCGTTTGGTAACAACCGAATGATCCCAGTTGGGTTTTATCTCAGGACCTTTGGATCATAAGGTGAAAGTTCTACACTAAGACCACTGAGGCTTACATATATATTAGGATATTATGTGACATAGATTTATTGGTGTATATATTATACATATTAACACCAATCCATACGTTTATACATGTATGTGGTTTAGATACATTGTAAGATACTAGTTCACAACTAACACCTACCTCAGGAGCTGCAACACACCTTGTCATTAACACGTATTTCAGGAGACACAACACACCTCGTAATTAGCACCTATTTCAGGAGATAAAACACTTCTTGCCATTGATACGTGTTTCAGGAGATACAACACACCTCTTATTTAACACCTGTTTCTGGATATACAACACTTCTTGCCATTAACACGTGTTTCAGGAGACACAACACATCTCGTAATTAGCACCTGTTTCAGGAGATACAGCACTTCTTGTAATTAACACGTGTTTCAGGAGATACAATACACCTTGTAATCAACACGTGTCACAGGAGATACAACACGCCTTGTAATCAAGACGTGTCACAGGAGATACAACATACCTTGTCATTAAAACGTGTCTCAGGAGATACAACACACCTTGTAATTAACACGTGTCTCCAGAAATACAACACACATTGTCATTAACACGTCTCAGGAGATACAACACACCTTGTAGTTAACACACGTCTCAGGAGATACAACACACCTCGTAATTAACACATGTCTCAGGAGATACAACACACATTGTCATTAACACGTATCAGGAGATACAACACACATTGTCATTAACACGTATCAGGAGATACAACACACATTGTCATTAACACGTCTCAGGAGATACAACACACCTTGTAATTAACACGTGTCTCAAGAGATACAACACACCTTGTAATTAACACATGTCTCAAGAGATACAACACACATTGCCATTAACACGTATCAGGAGATACAACACACCTTGTCATTAACACGTCTCAGGAGATACAACACACATTGTCATTAACACGTCTCAGGAGATACAACACACCTTGTAATTAACATGTGTTTCAGGAGATACAACACGCATTGCTATCAACACGTCTCTGTAGATACAACACACCTTGTAATCAACACGTGTCACAGGAGATACAACATCGCCTTGTAATCAACACGTGTCTCAGGAGATACAACACACATTGTCATTAACGCGTCTCAGGAGATACAACACACCTTGTAATTAACACATGTCTCAGGAGATACAACACAACTTGGCATTAACATGTGTTTCAGGAGATACAACACACCTTGTAATCAACATGTGTTTCAGGAGATACAACACGCATTGCTATCAACAAGTCTCAGGAGATACAACACACCTTGTAATCAACACGTGTCACAGGAGATACAACACGCCTTGTAATCAACACGTGTCTCAAGAGATACAACACAACTTGTCATTAACACATGTCTCAGGAGATACAACACACCTTGTCTTCTCGTTACAGGCATTCCCCTCCTGCTGGAGAGCCCAGTCCACCACCAACACGTGTTTCCACTACAGGAACACTGAGACATCTTCACGTGGGGCCAACAGACCAAACTCCGCACACACCGCAAGCTTGTCCGTCTTGTCTTTCATCGCACACTAGAGAGCGCTGACAGACTGGACCTGCGCAGCTTTAGATAGAACACGCATTAAGGAGGGGAACGCGAGTATCAAAAACAAACTCAAAAAATAAGAACAGAAATTAAAATACACATTACATATTCATAGATTAATACGTTTTTATAAGTATAGTCATGCACATTTATTAAATTTAATAAAATAGTATTTTTCAATTAGTGTTCTTTATAGTGCAGTATTTAGTATTAATCGTAAAGCCAAGCGACATTTTTGGAAAAAATACAAGCTATATCAGCCAAAATATAAGTCACTTTTGGACAAATCCATGCCTATAGCTCACAATAAAATTTGTTAATTTTTCAGATATTTATAGCAAAGACGTGTGCGTTGTGTTTGTTACTAAAGAAAGTTTTGCAAGTTTTGTCCCTCACAGTCCGCGTGCCCACTCTTTAATATTTTCTCACGCTTAGTCCTCTTAAACCGTCACCATTGATACCGACGAGTCCACCGTGATTATGGGGGGTGAGGGGGGTGGAGGGGGGGACTGTGAGGATGAGGAGGAAGTGGAGCCGCCGGTCCGCGAGCCCACTTTCCTGGAGAAGGCCAAATTCTACACCTCTCTATGTCTCGGTACCACCGCCATCCTCTCCGTCTTTGCCTTCCTGTTCCTCATCCCTTTCGTGGTGGACCCCGCCATCACCACCATCCTCGCCGATTACGAGCCTGAGGCCATCACCTGCCTGGCCATCAGCCACTCGTACGTGGAAGGCCTGAAGAACTGTTCTTGGTCTTCTTGCCGTGAGGGCTGCACCACCGCCCAGACCCGATGTCACCAGATCCTCGTCAACTACTCCAAAATCCTGTTTAGCGATTGGGAAGACAGGAGCTTCGACTCTGTGGAGTGGGACTTCAACGAGACAAGGTTCTTCATCAACACGGAGGGTTGCGGCTACCCCCCGAGGGTCAACTGCTCGGAGTTCGCCAAGCAGTACGGTTACACAAACGTTTTGAAGCCATTCCCTTGTTACTACAGCAGGACGTACCCGGAGATGGTGGTGGCGAGGTACAGTTGGGACAGCAACCTGAAACATTTGGTGCTGTCACTGATCGTCCCCAACGCCTTGTTCGGGATCTCCATCGGGGTGCTGTGCTACTGGTACTGCCCCGGGTGTAACAGGGCGTGTCACAGAAACACATACGTGGAGAACTTCCCGACTAAGCACGAGTAAGTTTACAGCGCGTCTTAGGGCAGTAATACACTGTCACATTTATTTTATAAAAGATCTTTGATAAAAGAAATATGATGCAACTTTGACGTTTCATTAAAGATATAGAATATATGTTACAAATCTTTTATCAAACATTAACGTTATAAAACGTGCTCTGCGGATTTATTAAAGAAACTGGTGATCTCTGACAGATTAACCTGGACGGGCGAGGCAGTTAAAATTTTAACTTAACATTATGAACATAACTTCTGGAAGCACAAGGACCGAGATAAAATACTGTCTAAATATATAGGAATGTGGGAATTATTGCAAGAACATACACAACGTTGTGCATCCTAAGATGTAACATTGAAATACATGTAATGTTGTGTATTGTGGTAGTATATATTTTTATCAAAGATGGCGTCGAACCATTTATCATAAATTTTATAAATTTTATATATATATGTATATATTATATAATACCTATTTTTATTTGACAACACCTTTAGTAAGATGAGTGTTATTACATTTTACATCAAATTTTATTCATTTTGTACAATATAAATTGTATGATTATAAAAATGGACGCTGGTCATTTAAAAAAAATTACAAATGGACCATGACAAATTAAAAAATGTTTGTCACCAAAGTTACTTTATTGTAGGGGAAAAAACACTTATCTTATAGCCTAAGTCTGGAGTTCATGTCTTCATATTGGACAGTTAAAATTTTAATTACTCTATATTCAGATGTTAATCTTTCAGATTTCGCTATTTTCTTTTATTAAACCCTAGAGAATATTTTAAGGTAAAACTTCTATAAATATATTCTATAATAAAATATATCTAATGCATCATCAAAGTTTCATCATTTTTATTTTATCAATGAACATTTGTAAAATAAATACAGCAATGTAAGATTGCCATGAGTATACTAATATTAATAATAGAGCATCTATCACGAAGTATCTAGCGCAGAAGCCAAGGGGAAAAAAATTAGAAAAACCTTCGCACGTCGATGGTTTTCAATTTTTTTCCCGGCAATATTTGGCCCTGTTAACTGAAATAACGTTTTTATTTTATTTACAACTCTCTACTTTTAGATAGTTTTAAAATGGTTTGTATTTTTCCAGACAGGAAGTTACTTTTATTTCTAAGATTATATGTAAACTAAAACGATGATATTAAGACGGCTATTGTTCTGCAATACTATTATTTAACGCTTTTCACTTGGCTAAGTTTTATTTATCTGTTGAAAATAGCAGACATGTTTGGTAAAAATAATTTTAAAAATCGACTCGGTTAATAAACATAGAGAAAAAATGTTTCAATACATTTCTACTTACAAGCCTGAGAACATAGCTCTATGAATGAAATATATCAATAAATTGATATAAATTTCGGATATTAAAACCTCAATGTAAATATATAAATATTTGTGTAATAACATAGATAATTTTTATATCTACATAGAGTTGTCATTCCTAACTCACCTCCAATAAAAAAGAATTAGACCCCACCGGGTTTCAACCCAAAGTTCCTTGGGGACGAAAGGTGATGCTACATTCAGCTGTCACTTTTGATAGACATTATCAATAAAATAATATAAAAATAATACTTGTGTAAATCCACTTCAATGGTTGAATGATCTAAGACGTCACTCTAACCATAAACTGGAACTGCCGATGTCGGGAAAATCGGGGTTCAAATCCCGATCGGGTGTACTGAGGGTGGTTTTTTTAAAATTATTTTCCACTCTTCCTACACGCAAATGTGTGTACACTTTCTCTAAATTCAACCTTCCTTATCCCTAACACATGAACGTAATTATTACATATACAGTATACATATAGCCCTATCGGGTAGTAAGACGTGGTGCGAAAAATACCTATTGATATGTAGCAAAATATTATCAATGCTTGACGCAAAGAAGTTTGTATTTATCTATTTTATAAGAGGCCTTTCCTATGAATAGTATCGGATAAAATGGAAAGCGCACAAGAGGGAGAATTCTTATATAAAAAGCGCAAGACGAAATAGATCAAAAGAGCACAGAACAAAAAGCAACTGTATAACGTGGCAACGTGGCCAACATGTACAGTATCGTAAGCAACCCCCTCACTCTTTACAATAATTGCAGTAATATAGTTTAAAAAAACATGAGGAAACAACCCTTTACCTCTAAACGGTTGTGTTCACTTACAATCTTTAGTACCTGACTAGCCTGTAGATTTGTGTGACCTAAAACACTGCAGTTCCTCGTAGTAGGTATGTACTGTACATCTCCATAAAGTAATTCCAATAAGTGGTGTCACCATATGAGGGCTCAGAGACTACAAACAATAGTGCACTTTTGATCCACCTACCTTGCGCGCTTCTGGTATACTACGGAGCAGGTACACAAATTCGGCCTGGGCGCTTTAAGGGGGACGCGAGAAAAGAGATTTGTTTTTTGTAGTTATACTATCAAAGCATTTTTTTGTTTCCCAAAATAAATTGAACATTCCTCCAGTACAAACAGATTTTAATTTTCTTCACATGATGATATCAACAGTATTTGTTGAATAGATGTTATGAGCATATTAGCTGTTGATTAGAAATATTTGTATGGGAAAAAATAGTTTTCTATAAACTCTAGGACTCGCGTATTCAAGAACTGTAGAGGTCACAGTGTGAATAAAAATAAACCATATGTTTCTACTGGAGAATGATTTGATTTATTTTGACTAAAAATGTGTTTTTATAAAAAAAACAACTGTAAACACAGTTCTTTACTGGCGTCCACTACACTCCCACCTAAGTACTCAGTCAAATGTTTGAACCGTACCAGTGACTTGAAAAGAAGACTCTTGTTGACCTTGTGTTTGTTTGTCCACAGTGATAACGACGATGACGACTATTTCGAGGAGGAGGAATACTGAGAACAGGGTAACACGCATTGGAGCAGTGCTACGACGCTTCCTCTGAGTGCGTGCTCTTTCTAGCTTCCTCCGGGCCTTTAAACAATCTAGAGGAACATGGGACTACACAGATGTCACCTCCGTCGACTCGATGGTGTCCGAGTATCCTGGTGAACGGGTTGGTATCAACGTTACCAACCGAGCAGGACCTAGTGATACCGTTCAACCGGCGGATTGTACGGCGATAACCGACACTTGGGGGTCCCAGTACTAAGGACAATAGCAGTTTTATAAACTAGATGTACGCTCCGTTCATTTTGAAAGCTTACCTTGATTGGTTTCACTATGGTAAAGCTTATGGAATAGAGCCATAGTGTAATCAACAAAGGTAGTAGTGTTTCAGGATTTTAAAAAAAATATACAGGGAAGGAATATGAAAAAAACAAGTACAAGAACCTAGGACTTGTAAAATATGTTTCTGGAAACTTATTTATATTTTTATTCACTATCTTTAGTGCCATTACTGACCATTGGTGACGAGAACATAAGGGAGTCGCAAGAGAAGGTTGATGTTTTTGCAGTTTTTATAGCAAAACTTTTTTGCCATAAATAAATCAATTTATTTTCCAGTAGAAAACTAAAGTTTAATTTTATTCACATGGAAATATCAACACTTCTTGAATATATGTCATGATCATAATTACATTTGATGATAACTCTTTTTAAGAAGAGAAACAGTTCTAATCGAATTCTAGGACACCCTTGACAGTCTGTTTGAACGAAAGCGAGATATTTATTCTAATTCCCGATATTGTTTATTTATAATAAAATTAATAAAATGGACTACACACAATTGTTTGGTTTCCTGCACGTAAAATAATACAAACTGCAAACATAGTGGTTAAATTTAACTAAAAATATCTAAAATCATGTATTATAAGAAAATATTTGATCTCTGCTTTATTTCATTAAATTAAAAAATGGGATTATATATTTCAACGTCATTTTATAAGCAGTATTGATAAGTTAAAAATTATTTTTAATAATATTGAATGGGCTAATGAGTCTTATCCGCTGAAACGTGCTGCTAAAGGAGCATAATCCTGAAAATTAATTTCAAAACTTACACAATTATTTATTTGAAGAGTGACTGAAAATAACATTGTAGAAAAACCATCCCCTGGGGGTGGCTGCAGTCTAATTTTCATAGAAGGGACCTTATCTGACAGCTATAAATGTTAATGGATCTACTTTCACGTATTCATACTTCAATTCAAATGATCTGTAATTTACACTTCTGTTAGATAATGTCAATATCTAACCCAAAATGTATAGGCCTATATTAAAATGGTATCAGTTTTTGGTGCAAAAAAAGATATGTTTATATTTTATAATAACTCTTTATATGAAAATTAGACTGTTTGGTCCTCTCAGGGTAGAGCAGGAACATCTATCTAAATAGGATTAAATTTGTATTATTATTATTATTATTATTATTATTATTATTATTATTATTATTATTATTATTATTTAAAGCAAGTATTTGTTCCCAAGGGCAAATTAACGTTGATGAAATATAGTTTTGAGCTTTCCCCTAACATTTATTTGAGGTTCCCGTGCTGCAAAGTCTGGAGATGTTCTAACAATATATTCCTCCTCAAAGAAACCATCGCATCAATTTTATAACGTCGATTGAAATTCCACTTTTTTGAGGATGAGGAAAGGACTGATAGCAGAAAATATTGACATTTAGTTGTGTTATGTACAGTTTGTGATGCCCTTATCGAAGACTGTTAATTAATCAGGATGGATAGCTTTATAAATATATTTAATTGCATTTTAAATATTAATTGTAAAGTGGATAATTGAGAACTAACATTTTTTATCATGTTTGTGTGGAACATAATGTGTATAGTTTAATGTATTTTCGTTAAATATGTTTTTAATTAAGAGAGTAAATTATGTCCAAACATAAGCCCATAAATGTTTACAAAACACTTAAAGGCTATTGAACAATTTATAAATAATAATTATTATAAATATTATTATTTTGTACATATTACTAGTTGAAATTTTCAGAATTGTATAGAGTTAAATAATTATATATTTTAAACATTTTTGCCATATTTGCTTTAAAACCAATTGGTAAAAAAAAATTCTATCAATACAAATAAAAATGGAGCTATGTCAATGACTTATTTAAATATTACAAATACTATTATCTATTTAAACGTTTTAAGTAAAGCTGTATATTTTTTAAGAAAAGCATTGCCAATTTTTACAAATTAACTATATTGTGATCAGCTTTAGCTGTTAAATTTATTATCAATGCAAATGTACCATTTAAAATCAGTCTGTAGGCTTAATTGATCAAGGGATGCCCAATTAAATATTTATTTTGAATTCCTGCTCATTTTAAAGGTCTTGCCCATTTCTAACAATGCATTTTAACTTTGTAAAATGTTCAGTTCATTTTTTTAAGCAATGTAGGGTTTTATAATAATCCAATTGAAATTATTGATGTCTTGTCTTTTATTTGGCCTTGGACAAAAGATGTTGCCGAAAACGGTAGCACATAGTTTAGCTAGTTATATTAATAACTCCGTGGTACAAGCGAGCTGTATTGAACAAGTGGCCGCCATATGTTGACGAATATAATGGGATCATTTGCAGACAGAGGGTGCCATGTGGTTAGCATAACTAACCCTACGGCCACTAGAATCACTTTTCTAGATAGGAGCCTTCATTTATGTATTCAAGCAGCTCCTCATTTGTCCTCACGAGGCTGAGTTTTGCCCCGTTTCAGACTCACTACTTAACAGAAAAATCTTGAAGCACTAGGGATCGAGCCCAGGACCTCTGGGTCTGTTGCCAAGAACTATGAACACTAGATCACAGAAGCAGTCGTTAATTATATTAGTGTTTGTAATAATTTAAGTACTGGATCTAAGTAAGTTAATCTATACCATCAAAGGCACAGGGTGAGAAGATTAAGTTTTGATAACTGCGTCAGAATCCAAATTCAAAGAGAATGTAAAATAAACATGTAGAAATAATAAGTAGCAATTTAATGAGAATATCTTTTTTTTTTAACATTTAATTTTAACTTCACTTTTTCTATCACAGTGTCGTTACTTTCAAATACCCTTAAAGATCCAATTCAATTTAGACTACATCCAACATTGGCTATATTTATTCACTTTGACTAACAACAATATCAAATACTACCCACATAATTACTAAATATTCATTAAACATTTTGAGTACTTTATTAAGGACTTTTTTTTAGTCTGAATCTATACAGATTAAACTATTTTAATTTTAAAATAATCTGATTGGTGAAAATAGTAAAAATAATTACACAAATTAGTTTCAATTTTATTTAATCCAAGTGTATTCACCAAGGCTGTAAAATTCTTGCTGTGAAAAATTTTCCTGGGTTTTACAGGTTTGCGCCAATAAGGACACATTCATTTTCTTAAAATATACTATACACGAAGAAAAATAACTGCAACTCAACTAAATACAGTAACAAATAACTTACTTTAGTTCTGTATGATATTTGTTGTTTTTTTAACAAAAGTAATCAGATCCTTAATCTATTCTGAGTATCAATGCATTAAGGAATTGTAAATATAAGGAAATATTACTTTTCAAAGACTTAACTAGAAAATCTAACAATCTTTTTAATAATTTTTATTTTAAGTCCATTGGCCATTCATACTATTTTAAGTTCATTGGCCATTCATACTATTTTATATTTATGATCTTCAGTAAAATATAGATATTCAAATATTAACCTATTTGTTTTATCTCAATAATTCTTCGTTTTTTAAGTACGCTATATTAAAAGAGTTGAAAATGAGATCTTATTTGTTTATATATTTATAATTTAACCAAGCTATTTTAATTAAAGTATTTGTAACCATCTAAAATGTCATGGAGTTTTTGATTATATTGCCAAAATAATTTTAATGTGTTTATGTTTAACTGACAATTTTATGTATTTCTTTTCACGTGGGATATGAAGCCTTAAATTATGTTCCATGTATCATGTTGTACATCCAAAAAGGATGTATATTTTAGTTACATATTGAAGAACCAGCTATTACTACTAAGCCCAAATTTCTACTAGCTCTAAACAATTTAAATTAAAAATATTTGCATGGTGTGCAGGCGAATAGTGATACATTTTTGATTTGGCCCCTCTGCTTTCTGGATTATAATAATTTCATAAATAGTATGCACAAATGTTTATATTATATTCAGTAATTAATCTATTTATCATAATTTTTTATTATTTAAATATCTTCAAACAATGTACATATTTTTTATTGGTATGGTGTTATTTAACTTTACAGACATTTTTTCTTTTCGTGTATGACATAAACTGAATTTATTTGATATACTATGTATTTATCCATCTATATCATGAAGACCATTATCACTGAGTGAGGTTCTCACTGTACTATATTATAATTATTTTAATTATATGATACGTAAAGTTACTACTACCAATTCAAATAAACTTTCCAAATCAACAACGTCATACAAAGAGAAGAGATTGTGCCTTGCAGTATTATATAGGTTGTTTTCCTTCAAAGATATAATTATTATGGTGTCACATTTAAAAACAGATGGACTGTTTATGGCACATGTATTTATGTATAAAACTACACATGGCTATTATTTGTGTGTCCTTAAGAAATTTTAGCTTTTACAATTATGGCCAAAGGAAAAGCAGATTGAGGTCCTTTTACAGTTATTAGTTGATCCCTCTTAATGTGTAGGAAATTCCTAATATAGTTATGAGAATCAAACACTAGACACTTGAAATAAGATAAAGTGGGGCGCTTGTGCTAGTTGAGTTTAACTGCGACCGAATGTTTTAATCAATTCGATTAGTATTATAAAAATGTTCTCGCATCTTAAATTAAATATAAGAAATGACGTAGCAACAACTTGTAGCTATAAAACAATATTAACCAACTATTACTTACAATACAACATGAAATAGGATGGAGAGTAATTGATAACAGTGATATTCATTTGTTGAGTTTGTTGTAAAATTTATATAGCAGCCCTTTATGAAAACTTGTTTTTAATCTTAGAATCTAGCTGCATTTAAATTACTAATCACGCTCTAGATTTGTATCAAAGAAGATCAATTCAACATGTAGATGTGTGTCTTCCCACGCTAAACTAAAAACAACAGCATAGCTGAAATGAGGTCATTTGACGAGTTTTAAACCCAAACACCAGAAATCAACGCGAACTGCGTAGGTCGCTCTGCACTAGTTGAAAGTATCTTAGCTTTGTCCGCGCTTCTCCTTAAAATTGACATGGAAAAATCATCAAATTAAAAACCAACTGACACAATCAGTGCGCATGTGCTTACATATCGAGTTAAAAGTATACAGTTGCGTCTACTGTTGGAAAATGATTTAAAATAACTCGTTAAGTGTAAAGAGTGTATGTCGTTCTCATTTTTATTTGTTTACCCCACAACATAATAATTATAAAACATCCGTCGTGGCAGTAATCTAAAAAAATCTGCTTATAACTTAGAAAATTAAATATATTGATAGCCAGCAATTTTAAATTTGTGTTGCAAAGCATTATGGGTCAAAATACATTTCTGCTTTTACGAGGCTCCTCCAACCCATTATGGCTGTGTCCTTCAAGTGTAGCCACGCACGTAAAACGTGCGCAGTGGCCAATTTAGGAACCGATCACCCCGTGCCCGCCATCGATTCTTACTAAGACTAATGAGTGCCATAGAGCATGCGGTCTTTTTAAGGCTGAGTAGCAATTCAAACTCTCAACTACAACCTTTAATCTACAACTCAAATACAACCTTTAGTCGTGTCAATAAGAAAGAGGGGACGTAAAACGACTAAACTTCTTATCTCAAGGTAAAAAGGAAAGCTTGTTGATAGTACACAAATATTTTTAAATTCTAGAGAACATTTTCAACAAGCCTTGCCTCATAGCTCTGCAAATATACTTAAAAAATCGTGGAAAATGAGATAGTGTCACATTTTTGCCCATTTGTATATAAATAGAGCTCAAACAAAGAAAAATATCTCTGTTGGAATCTTTCAACTTTATTTTGACACAATCCAAATTTTTAAAATACTGCATTGTAGAGTTAAATATTCCGTTAAGATTGTCTAGAGCAAAGCGCAAGCAGACTTGATCTGTGAAACAGAGGTTTTTAAGTATACTATGTAATGGGAAATTTAAACCACCAAAATAAGTCACTTTTTCTGAGAAATACCAAGTTCTCAGAAAATTGTTTCTGAGATTCCACGATTCAGGGGCTTTTTAAATTTTCGGATAAATATCTAGGAAATAGCTAAGTACTTAAAAATATCCATTCATTTTTTATTTGTTTTCATATCAACGGATCCTTTCGCTGCTATTGGTGCTTTCAATTCGATACGTGCGCACATATTTACTTTGCTGCGATTGGTAGTCCTCAGCAGTTCGTATAGCCTAGTCCTTAGTTAAAGTCTACGCAACTTCTACTGAGTGAAAAGGACTAAGGATTTAAATATCAGGACTTTGTATTCATTGGAATCTCTTAGCGTGGGGTTGATCTCTTACGGACAACTACGCCTCTTATAGATACGGAGTCTGTATACAGGGCATTAATCTCACTTTTCAGTAATATTTGTGATACGGGACTACTATCAACTTTCAATCCTGATGCAATGAGGGCTTGTAGACAATCCTATTATACTCGATTCCATATATTAGTTAACGATGTATTGTATCATAATAAAAATCAAGAAACTAATAACGCTATCTATGGCTATAAAAAGGGTTGTATTAGTATAAAACTTATTCGCAACAAAAAAATTAGCGCTTGTTAACATTTACTATAGTAGTCTGCTTTACACATTTGAAAAATGTATAGTTCTTTTTATCAACTAAATAAAACAAAATTACATTCAAAAAACATAAATATTTATAATTAATAAAAATAATTACTCGTACTTTGTAAATTTAATGTAGTGTAAGGCATTAACTATTACAGTTAATACTGCTGCCCTTAACATGTTGATTTTAGATGTTTTGAATAAATATTTTTACTTCACTCAGAATGTTGTCTAAATCCATAAGAAAAGAATATTTTAGCGATTAAAACATACGTAATTTTTTTATTGTGTATTCAATGTTTGAAAAAATAAAAAACCAAAATAAAAGAGCAACCAATTTAAAAAAACGAGGTAATATGAACACAAATAATGTGCATGAAACCATGTTGACTAATAATGTCCAAAATAATTAAGCAAATGACGAAGATATTTAAAATTGTTTAGGAGCAGTAACATTACTTGAAAATCTGCTACCTAGATATATTTAAGATGATTTAAAATATATATTATCCTATTTTATTGAACCTTTTATGTTGTGGTTGTTTCTTCAAATGGAGTTCTTGTTTAGTCAACCAACCAAATTCTTCGACGTGATTTTTAAGTATATCTGACCATACATGTATTAAATTGAAAGACAAACTAGGGATTTTTGGAGGTTTGAGGGTTTTTTATAAGGAGATCCCCTTACAGGAAATGACCAATAATTTTTAAACATTGAATCTTCCATGAAGTTTTTTTTAATTTTCTTAATATAATTGTAATTGTAGGTGCTATGAACTGTATTCGTCTCTTAATAAGTCACCAACCTATTCAATGAACACAATATAGTAAACACTACAATATTAATAATAATTTTAAAGATAATGTGTGGGAGAGTTTTACACCCTCAAAACATTCACCCCTTCTCTTCGGACGTCCTTGGTCCCTGTGTTGGTGTATACAGCACCGTAAACTGTTCTCACAAATTGATCAAAGTGCTGTGTAATGGTCATACTGAAATTTAACTCGTTCATGCAGTCGGCCATATTGTCACCGTAAATCTCTGCTAGAAAAGACCGGTGACATATTTTAATGAGTAGGTTATTAAGGCTGAGTATGATTTGTAGATGTAGTTGTTTTAAGTTCCAGCACATACGTAAATGTTAATCTAGAAAGCAACAGCAACAAATTACTGTAGACCAGAAGAATTTATATGAAAAATGGGGAGGGTAGAGTTCTAATGTCTACATGATGTCACATGAGGGGATGGTAGAACTCTAATGTCTACATGATGCTACATGAGGGGAAGGTAGAACTTTAATGTCTACATGGTGTTACATGAGGGTAGGGTAGAACTCTAATGTCTACATGATGTTACATGAGGGGAAGGTAGAACTTTAATGTCTACATGGTGTTACATGAGGGGAGGGTAGAACTCTAATATCTACATGATGTTACATGAGGGGAAGGTAGAACTTTAATGTCTACATGGTGTTACATGAGGGTAGGGTAGAACTCTAATACCTACATGGTGTTACATGAGGGGAGGGTAGAACTCTAATGTCTACATGGTGTTGCATTAGGGGAGGACATAACTCTAATATCTACATGGTGTTACATGAGGGGAAGGTAGAACTCTAATTTATACGTAGTGTTACATGAGGGGAGGGTATAACTCTAATGTCTACATGGTGTTACATGAGGGGAGGGTAGAACTTTAATGTCTACATGGTGTTACATGAGGGGAGGGTAGAACTCTGTCTACATGCAGTTACACCTCAGTGTTGCGTAATACAGATTTTATATTAAATTATGGTATTTGGATAAATAATAACGTAATAAAATTATTTTAACCCATTTATAATCAAGTCTAGCAGAAGTACCCGGCATTGCCCTGGGTAACCACGCAATGGATTGCTTAGTTACTCCTCGCATTGCTTTTTTTCCCTTCAAACAGATATAAAAAACTGTTTATTTTATTTCTTCCGACCTAGTTTTCAGTTATATAAAAAAGTTTAACATTCCAATTTTGAGATGCACACGGGCTTCTAATTTTAAAATGTTATACCTCTGCGTGGGGTAGATATTGCGCAACACTCATGACAGATACATACTACACAAACAAACCCTTAATTTTATTAATATAGATTTAATATAAATGCTGAGTATTATTAAATAAACCCGAGTCCCTTTTTCAGCGCAACAAAATATTCTCGTATGACATTATTACATTATCTCTTGATGTGAAAATATGCGTCACATAGTTAGAAGGGGAGAGGAGGAGTGAGGTTAATGTTTACGTTACGTTACATGGGTGTAAGGAGAAGTGAGGTTAATGTTTACGTTACGTTACATGGGGGTAAGGAGGAGTGAGGTTAATGTTTACGTTACGTTACATGGGGGTAAGGAGGAGTGATGTTAATGTTTACGTTACGTTACATGGAGGTAAGGAGGAGTGAGGTTAATGTTTACGTTACGTTACATGGGGTAAGGAGGAGTGAGGTTAATGTTTACGTTACGTTACATGGGGTAAGGAGGAGGTGTGTTGGGGTGAAAAAAGATAAGAAAAAAGCGTTGTAAGGTTTATGGATAAACCTTAATTGATATCTGAAATTTTTTAAATGTATCCCAGTTATTAAATCCAGCATTCATTCATGGGCTAGGGATGAGGAATGTTGAATGTAGAGTAAGTGTATCCGCGTTTGCATGGTGAGAGAGATAGTGGGAAACCAGTTAGGAAAACCACCCTCAGTACACCAGACTGGGATCGAACCTTAAACTCCCCGTCATTGGCGGTCTAATCTATTGCGAGGGTAGCGGCTTAGAACATGTGGCCATCGAAGGGGGTATCATGGTTGTTCATCCTTCAGTAAGGTAAAAGTGGAACTAATTTATTTTTTAACAAATTATTACCCCCAAGAGTGACCACCCTGTTTTAGAGAAGGTCTAGAGATTATCGACAGTGGATATTATTGGTGACAGGTTTTACTTTTTTCATGTGCTAGTATTCATCAATTGAAGTGGTTTTCAGCCTGTACCACGCTATATATTTTTTAAGAGTACTAAAAATAATTTTAGTAATCTAGGACTATTACTTTGGCTATAATAAAACCTAATTTTTATATAACAAAAATAAGTATTGTTTAAAACAAGCTGTAAATAAATGTTAACTAAGCAACATGTCCAATTTGTTAATGTTTCTATAAAGCTAAAACGTATTAAGGGTACAGAGGAAAAAGTTGGAAAGTCCAATTTCACTATAATTGAGTTAGTGCTGCCATCTGTTAGACAGTCATTTATTTTTCCCTTGTACCCTTCATATGTATTGGTTTTTGTAGTCTCATATGTAGAATAAATAGCTAATTAGGCTTGAAGTGATTTTATTAAAATAACAAACATCCTTCCCAAGTTAATAAATTAGTTTTTTTAACGCTAATACTCATAGAGAGAAGCATTTACTTAACTTAAGTATTTATTTTTAAAATTTAACTTATAGGGGTACTTGAGATAAGAGTTAACGAATGTGAAGCCACGTGACTGAAAAAAAGGTTGAAAACCACTGCTTTATAAAGATTTTGCAGTTTTCAATTTTGTATTATTTTTAATTACTATAAATAAACTGAAACACACCTCTTATAAGTATATTAGCCCATCGAAATTATAGTGATAACATAACTATTAGAAATAAAATTTAATTCTAGCTATGACATAGCCATTGTTTATTAGCTATCATAGATACAAGACAGTTTGACAATATATTTTCATAACGATGCTTGCTCATGCAGTAGTTAATTTTAGTCATAATGCCTATCTGTATTCTTAAACATTTTAACTTAGAAAAGTATTTATCAGTATTATTATTATTCCTTGAACACTCTATTACTATACAACGTTTAAAAGTCCGTTTTTCTTAGCGGTGATGCAAATTATAGCAATATAAATTTCATATCAACTATAGTATTATAATGTTTGCTCACAAAATCTTGATTCATATAAAATCCAAACATGTCTTGACTCTAATTATTCAGATTAATTTACAATAATAATTATAAGAATTGTTTTTTATTTCTTTGATTAAGTGGTAATTTAAGATGAAATAAATTGAGGTTATATTATTTTAATAATGATTAAAACCCACTTTTTAATTTTGTTTTTACCTAACTTTAAAATGGTGTTTGGTCCTTATTAATGTTAATTGTATATAATTTAAGAGAACAAGCACAATTTATTTATTTTTCTTGTAAAGATTAAAACTATATGGTAAACTGAATTTATAAGTTTCGGATTTAAGCTAACAATTAAAATTATTGACCTACAGAAAACATTTATACTACTGTACAGATATTGGATTCGTTAAAAACTATTTAATGAATTAATAGTTTAGATGTACACAAACATGCATGGCACAGTTTAAAAATACATTTGTGTGTTTTTACTCAAGAAAATAGTTGTAAAAGTTTTATTTATTTTTTGTAATTCTGAGTGGTATTTTAAAATAATTTATTTAATCAACACTAAATATTGGTAGTACAAAATATCCATTAGTATTGAAGTTGATTTTGTGTTAAGTGTTCCTGTTTTATTCTACTTAGTATTGTAGAAATTAGAATAACCATACAAACTATATGGTTCTTAAATTTGAAGTTGTTTGTTTTAATAAAACTAGCTAGTCTTTTGATTAATACCTCTGGTCATAAAATGTTAAGTTAAAGAAATTTCAAAAACATTCCAAGATCTATGATGCATGTAAAAATGTGAGTTTGTTTTTAATTGCTCTTTACGAAACATCCTAATTAAATCTTAATTCAATTTATAATAATTTTGGCTTGTATTCTCATAAATTTTTGTTTATAAATATCATCCTTTATCAATTAAATATTTTTTTAAGAATATATATGTAAATTCAATTTACAAGAACTCGCTTGGTTGACGTTTCCAGTGTTTCTTTTGAATATGTATCCTTAACATATTAAATCAAAGAAATAAACTCCATCTAGCTCAAAATATAACTTTCAAGAAATATGATTTCAAAATGATATCTATCACGGGCAGCCAGGCTGTTACAAGTTTTATGGTTATGAACGTAAGTTTATTGTAAATTTTATATATATGGTATTATATTATTAATCAATAAAATACCACAGATGATTAGTCCAAATGTTTTGTGTTTTATTTTAAATTATATCCAAAACTACATTAATCTATCTAATCCACTGTTTTACTTGTAGTGATTATTAATGAACAAACGTTACTTGGATCTCATATGTAAACTAAGTTCATTCAAATTTGTATCTATCAAAATTAATTTTATCTATGGTGAGGCTGTTTTTTTAAATTAATTATTATTGTGATAACATTTTTATCAGATAATACCAAAGTTATTTTAGGCAAACCCGTATTTTCGGATGACATTCGGATTGTTTCTGTAACTACATCCAGGTGTCTTTTTAATAAACTAAATATTTTTAGCAGCGTTTCTTACTAACCACTCGGGCTGTGCGCAAATAAATAATTACGTCACTTTTGGCCTTGGAGTATTGGTCCATAATAGTATAACTAGATGCAACATACTAGTTTCACACTGTGAATAGCACCGCGTCTTACTACCCGTTCGGGTTGTACTGCACTTACGCTAATGTGTAATGGTAGGGTGATTGTGAGATGAAATGAAGGATCTACAGTTTAACGTGGAATCCGAACCACAGTGGAGGCCTGGCATTCCACACTCCACACATTCACAAGTTGTGATTAATACACGTATTTTCAAAGATGAAGGAAGGGTTTGGCAATCAGATAAATCTGTACCGGGACCAGTGATTGAACCCCGGACTCCCAGCACAGAAGTCTGACACCTTACCCCGAAACCACCAGGTCACCCGTGAATAGAGAAGATTTCCTAAGTGGGTGTCAAGTTTGATCAAAGTTTTCCGATTGGTTCAAAATTTCAAGTAGGCCCTAACACATAATAAACACAAAACTAACTACAAATCATTCGATTTAAAAATCTTTTTTTATTCGGAACGATAAAGAGGTTAAATATATAAAAAATAAATTATATAAGTAATAAAAAATCCTCCATAGCGTGATACTGCAAGAGAGCTATACTGACCAAGCGTCCGCCATTGTTAAGAATGATAGTACCAATATTTGCGGATAGAGGGTTTCATGTGGTCAGCACAACGAACTCTTCAGCCGTTCATCTCAGTTTTCTAGACCAGAGCTGCTATCTATTTGATTAAGTAGTTCCTCGTTTATCCCCATGAGACTGTATTTTACCCCGTTCTATATCAACTGCTTCACAGGAAAATTCTGGATGCACTGGGGATCAGACCCGGTACCTCTGGATCTGTAGCCAAGGCCTATGACCACTAAACCACATGTAAGCATACCATTTAATTCCAAAAACTGTCAATGGCCAATGACAAAATTTTCAAAAGCCAATTTCCTTATCAAACTATTCATTTATAATTTCTCCTCAGAAAAACCACACAATTTTGGTAATAATAAAATCTTCAGACATTAATTTTGAACAAAATGGTTGTATAGCCATTTTAAAAGGTTACAAATTTTCGAAATTTATCCATCATCAAAGACATCATGAAACATAACTAATATACCCATTTCAACAAAAAGATAGAGCCATTTTTAAAAAATCTAACAAAAAACTCAAAACTACTCTTAGATCGATTTTTAAACGAAAATCAATGTATACATTAATACTTGTCACGTCTAAAAATCCTCTTATATCATTTTTAAACAAAATCAGAAGAGATATTTTCAGAAAATTTTTAGTTTTAAAAATATAGTCATCAACTACCTTTTATTTGGATCGAAATTAAGTGGTACGATACGACACAATCGTACAAACTTTCTCATATAGGGTATTATAGCGTGGAAAAACAAACATTTATTGTTAATCACAATAAACTCTCTTCATATATTAATATATATTATGTAAATTTTAAACAAATTGTTAGACCACAGGATCAAAATCAAACTGTCTCGAGGTCTAAACTTCAAATTTGAACAAAATCATCAAATCATTTTGGATTTGTGGCCAGGGACAGACAGAATTGTAAAATAGAATTCTTGGGTTCGGGTTCATATTAAATGTCAATCTTCAACATAACCTCGATGTTAAAAATTTTCACGTTTACAGTAATTCCTCTATAAGAGAACTTAAAAAGTAAATATTGATTTTTTTTGTTTTAACACATTTTATTTATATACTTTACTTAAAAATAATGTTTTTCTTAGTTCATATTATTTTCCAAGTGGCTTTATCTATAATATAGCTTCATTAGAGAATTCTAAATTCGTTTAGACCATAAAAATGTGTTTAGAAATTAACTGAAAACTGTAGCATTTTTGTACCACCACGTCCTACTACTCATACAGGCTGTACGGAAATGCACTAATTACGCTAATATTGTAAGGGATAAAAGGTTGAATTTAGAGCAAGTGCAACTAAATTTGCTTAAAAGGAGAATGGGAATTTTTTTTGGAAGAACCACTTTAAGTACACCCGATCAGGATTTGAACCCAAATCTCCCCGTCATATTCAGTCCAGTATGTCGCAAGAGTCACGTCTTAGACCATTCGACCACTGAAGCGGGATATCTGTAAATTAATCCTTTATATTTAGTAAAAATAAATTACAGCGTAGATAAGATATAAAAAACACTGTCACCTACAGTCTAATTTTCATAGGACAAACCTTTTAGAAAATATAAAATGTTTTGCGGTCGACATTGATAACATTTTCTATATCGTTAGGGGTCATAAATCACTTAAGGCTTCTGTGGCTATCACCATAATGGGTAGTAATATGCACTGCTAGTAAAAAAAACTTTGTTAAGAGAGTGGTAAGTGGTAGCTCTATATGGTGTTACATGGAGAGGGGGGAGACACTTTACAGTGTTACGTAATACAGAGATTTTTTAAAAATATATCACTGTTTCCAGCCTGTGGTCTGGCTCAGTTTTTTATCCAAGCCATATATACCGTATATATGCAGTATACCGGATAGCTAGGCCTATTGTAGCTTCATATGCCTTATAATCTAACTTAAGACTAGGACAGGCACAACATCCAGAGTTCCTGGCCATTAACTCATCACTGTAAAAGGTTAGCCCCCATTTACAAAGGATAATTTTTTTGTCATGCCGGGACTCAAACCCGGGACTCTTAGCTCAGACACGCTAGACACGCTACCAACTGAGCTAACGTGTCGGATTGTTACGCAAAACAGATCTTATATTTAAATTTGAATATTGAAAAAATAATATTGTTGTTCATATTGTCCCCGTTAGTAAACATACTTATAGATAACTTCTGATTCTGAGTTTTACTACATCTGATTCCCTCTTTTAATGTCACAGAAGGTTCTCTATGAAGTGACATTCACTATTGATGTGAAAAGTTACGTAATACAGGTTGGAAAGGGGAGGAGTTGGGATAAATATCTACTTGATGTTACATGGAGGAAGAGAAGGTCAAAAAAGGTAAGAAAAAGAGCGCTACGTAGTTTGTTAATATTAATATTTTTAAGGTATCGGAACTATGCATCGAAAGTGATGGTTGAGATCAAATGACCTGACTTATGAATAGTTTAAGTAGATCTAGTTTATGTACTAACTACGCTAATTAACTAGGGATGAGTGAGGTTGAACCCACTCCGGTGGCCGTATGGTCTAACGCGTTACTCTCACAGTAGACTAGACGGCCGATGACGGGGAGACCAAGGTTCAGATCTAGGTCTGGTGTACTGAGTTAAAAAAGTTTTCCACTCTCCATCTCGCAAATTTGGGTACATTTCCTTTAAATATAACATTTTTAATCCCTAAAACCATTATCGTAATTAGTACATAAGCTTTTAACCCCAACTGGTAGTAAGGTACGGTGCTAAAAAAAATTAGGTTGAATTTAGAGGATGTGTACCGGCACTTGCTTGGAAGGAGGGTGGGAAACCATTGAGGATATAACCCCCTTCAGTACACCCAACCAGGATTCAAAGTCCCTGTCATCGGCAGTGTAGTCTATTGCTAGAGTACCGCCTTTGAATTTGCGGCCACTGAAGAAGGTATATATAGTATGATTTTGGTAGGAGGAACAATAGAAATTAGTCACTAAACTTACTAAAAGAATTTTAATTTATTCAAATATCAAGTCATTTTATTTGCAGCTGTCACTTTTGATAGATATTATCAATACACATATCAATAACACAAATAATATTATTATTATTATTATTATTATTATTATTATTATTATTATTATTATTATTATTATTATTATTATTATTAGCACCGCGTCTTACTACCCGTTCGGGTTATACGCACTTACGCTAATGTGTAATGGTAGGGTGATTGTGAGATGAAATGGAGGACCTACAGTTTAACGTAGAATCCGAACCACGGTGGAGGCCTGGCATTCCACACATTCACAAGTTGTGATTAATACACGTCTTGTCAGAGGTGAAGGAAGGGTTTGGCAATCAGATAAATCCATGCCAGAACCGAGGATTGAACTCCGGACCCCCAGAACAGAAGTCCGACACATTAACCCTAGACCAACAGGTCACCCAAATAACACAAATAATATAAATAAATGTTAGCAATGTAGACAGCAAAGAAATAGGTTTAAATTATCTCAACTGTTCTTCCAATCAAAATCGGGGTATTGTTATTAACTCATGTGTATTACAAACTGATACCTGATGGTTATCCAGAGGATAGGTCCTGATAGCTGAATAAAATTAAATCAATTTTAAAATGACAAATTGAACGTGGGAATGGAATCTGGGACCTTTAGCTTTACATGCAAGTAGCCAAAGATCCCGGGTTCGATTATCGTGTCCAGGTTGTCATTTTTCCTTTGAGTGAATTATATATAACCAGCTTCGATGGCCGAATGGTCAAAGGCGTCCCTCTTGCAATAAACCAGACTGCTAATGACAGAGGGATTAGGGTTCAAATCCCGATCGGGTGTACTGTGAGTGGTTTTCCTAAATTGTTTTCCACTCTCCGTCCACGCAAATGTGAGTAAACTTTTTCTAAATACAACCTTTCTAGTCCTTAATTCATTAGCGGAATTATTATATATGCATATAACTTGAACAGGTAGTAAAATGTAGTGCTAAAAAATAGATTAGTTAATTTTATATTTGCTAGATAAGGCTCTTCCTATGAAAATTGGACAGTATCATATCCCTATTTTAAAGAACCTCATAGTTCTATTTGATAGAGAGGTTAGTGACTCAGTGGCCTACTGGTATAATGGCAACAGCCCACCACCCATCGTATCGATTGGAGCTTGAAGACGGCGCTCCTAGCGGACAGGGCGCGAGTTAGGCATGTCGAAGGCGGCAGACGGGCGTCTCGTGCCATTTGGTTGAGTACGCTCCTAGATGTTGGCAACCCGACATTCCCTTGATGTCAGGTCAGTCGACCAAATAATTCGCTTTTGCACTAACACGCTATTTTTTTTTTCGCAACACAACTTTTAGAACAGCACATAACTTTTTTTTTGTTGTACATTTGGCAACTTGGTCTTGAGTTCGCATTACAGGTGGATTCCGTCATTTTATTCTTGAAACGTTTTACTACGTGCAACACGCAAAGTCTTCTTTTGTTACATTTTCAAGAAAATTAAATATAGTCGGTTACAAAACAAAATTGTGTTCATCTATCATAGTAGATATTTTACACAGCTTTCTGAGAGTGTACAAACAATTATAATTGATTGTTTATACTTTTATATATCGTTTTGATTATTACATTTTCAAACTGTTGTTACTTTCACATGCTTCATTATTATAGTCTGTTCACTTCAATGTTGGTCTTTTCTGACACTTTAAATATATGTGTAATTAGTTCCTAGTGCATACACTTTGGAAACAGTTTGTCAGATTTGATAAGTCACCGGAGATAATAAATATGGAAATTATGTTTCAATTATGTTTTAAAATGTCAGAAAAGTCCAGAATTTACTTGAATCTATCGTATAAGTGTTTAACGTAACCTTGAGTTTAACCATTTTAGTATGATTTGACCTCTATCTGAAGTAACAAGTTGAATTCCTTGGGAAGGAACTTTTTAGACAAGTCAAAGAAATTAATCAAACAATGTCCATATATTCATACGTCAAGTCATGTGATCCACTAGCTCTTACATTTTATACACTTACAGTATTAATAGCTATAAAATAAAACTAATAATATCGTAAAATGTTTTCAATGTTGACTGCAAAAAAATATGCATGATAAGAAATTTTTCTAATTGAAACACTTTTTTTTAAAAAAAAGGCTTCTTAGTGAAAGACTCTTGAAAAGATTGGATTTCTCTATTCATCATTACAACTATTTTAAAATGCCTAGAAAGTAATGAACTGAAAATATTAAGATAAAATTCGTTGATTTTTTTATATTTTTAATACTTCGAAGGAAGAAGTAATATGTTTACTGTTGGTAGGTGTGCTGAAAATAAACACTTATAAATATATTCAAGTATATGTGTATGTTTATTGATGTTTTCCCTCTCTTTGGTTCTAATGTTATAATTAATCCTGTTTTCATATGTATCCATACAATTATATGCAATTTGTAATGCTTGTAGGTATTCTAACAAGCTATCAATTTTTATAATATTTATTTACTAACTCAAAAGATAAAAAATAATAATGTCTTAATTTTTAGTAATAACAATATTGTGTGAAAATATTCTGGTAGTTTCTTGTCTAGGGTAAATCTTGCGTGATATTGACGTGGGTCTTTCTAGAGAAAGCTTTGAAGATAAAGATAATAGTAGGAATGTTAGTCGCACGCACAGGGGAGGGATGGGTGATTCCAACACCCCCGACTCCCTCCTCCTACCACCTTAACCTACAGAGGAATACTTCAGTCTCTTTAATTTTTGGTGGGAAAAATGAATGTTCTTATTTCAGGACTGTATCAACAAAATAAACTTTTTTTTAGCATCACGTATTTACTACCCATTCGGGTTTTCACTTGCATACTAAAATTGATGTAGTGGGGTTTACTGTTCACATAACTACTTATTATTGGATGGTCATCATCATCATCATCATAATCATTATTAATAATAATTATAATATTATGGGATTGGGGTGAAGATGAGAGTGCCTTGCTATGATCCAGAAATATTTAGCAATTTTTAAGTCCGACACCTTGGTTTACTCGGTGATGTGTCTGTATACTGAGCTAAGGGTCCCGTATTTGACTTCTGGTATAGCCGTAAATGTATCATTGGTGAAATGTGGGTTTTCACTTTCACACTGATGAGTTAACGACAGGTGGTTGGATATTGTATCTTTTACAGATTTAAGTTAGTTTTTAATTCGGGTGCTGATATAATCAGTATGTTCAGAAAGTTCACTTTAAATACCTCAAATGAATTTTTTTTAAAGCAATTTTTCACTGTTGCAGGATTTAAATTAAATTGTATTATTCATATTTATTGCAAACAATATATTTACAACTATCTATTTTTTTCGCAGATCACTTCTTAATCCAGTGCCTTCAGACTTGGACCATCAGAAAGCAAAACAAAACAATTAGATGTTCAAGAGCGAATACTAACAACAACAAAAAGTAGAAACTAAAACATAATTGTATTAAAGAGGCCTTCAAAAGTTCTAAACAAAATAAAAGTTGATTTATGACCATGATATTAATTTAACAGTTTAGTTGTTAAAAATTAAAGGCCCCGGTCAAACACTAAGAAAACTATTGAGAACCAGCTATTATTTTATTAATTTATAAAATAACATACATGATACTATTACTAATATGATGTCCTTCAAATCAGTAGTTTATAACATGATTGATTTGATTAGAGAAAAGGTTTTTTGTAAAACAATTGTGAACACAAGAGTTAAAGACGCTCGGGATAACCCTTTCTTCCAATGTATGTTGTGGGTGGAACGTGAAACTCAACATTAGCACATGCATTCCCTTTGGTGACGCAATAGGTTTCATTTACTGTAATTTCAAACACGGTTTGAATGAGCCAACTACATAAAATCATAGGATTATTGGTCCTATAGTATTTTATTCTTCCTCTCCAATCCTTTGGGGTATCTATAGACATTTATCATAACATGAAACAAATAAACTAATATTTGTATTAAATCATTCATAAATTATAATTGCAGGTATATAAAATCACATTTCAAAATTATTAAATTCAAATTACATCCATTTACAAATAATACCACTTATACATACACTACATTGAATGATTAAATGTCCCCAAATACACTCTATTATGTTGATATAAATATAATGTACAAGCTGAACTAAATAAAGGAATAACCATTAGTATAAATATTTATAAAATACTCCATGTAGCTAAACTCTTCAATAATCAAGTTTCCACCCATAAATTTAATGAAAGAGGTGCAGCTATATTACAATCACACTTTTCTGCGTGCATCATAATCCGGAGGTAATAGGGGCAAAGCATAGTGCATCTAGTAAGCCGAATTGTTTATACAGAGCGCCGCGACGCCATGGGACGCAAGAGCAAAGCCCCACCTATTCCCCAGGAGGACCGACGCATCTGTCGCAGCATATGTCTCTGTCAACTGACCGTGGTGATGAGCTGCGTGGCTCTGGTTTACCTCACCGTGGCCATCTACATGCCCTCGCACCGGGCCTTCCAGTCAGGTATCGAACCCGAGCCTGTCATGTGCCAGACGGTGGCGTCCAAGCTGCAGACCAGCTACTGCGACTGGGCGTCTTGCGGTGAGTGGTGCCTCACTAAGACGGCCGGCTTCTGTCCTCAGATCCACGTCATCGTGCGTCGTAACGGCACGGATATAGTCATGGAGAACTGCCTGCCTGTCACTTCCGCCGTCATCTCCTGTCCACAGGTAATCTGGTCATCATTAGAATACATTTGAAGATGACGTGGGGATTGAAACTGGGACCTTTGGATTAGCGCACTTAGCTATCCAGAGATCATCCCGTGCTCAGAGAAATTCTTATCTTATTTTAAGAAAATAAAAATTATAACATCGCGTCTTACTAACCGTTCAGGTTTTACGCTCAAGTACTAATTACGCTAGTGTGTTAGGAATTGGGAAGTTTAAATTTAGAGGAAGTGAGCCCACATTTGTGTGGAGGGAGGGAGTAATAATTTAAGAAAAACTACCCTCAGTTCACCCGACTGAGATTCGAACCTCGATCTCCCCGTCCTCAGCAGTCTAGCTCAACACAAAACTAGCGTGTTAGCTAACTACGCCACCGAGGTGAGTCATATTTTAAGGCAGAGTCTGTGATGGACATATGAATATCATCGGCTACTAAGAGCTATCATTGATATTACAGCCAACGGCGACTCTGTTGTAACTTTATTCCGCCAATATTACAAATACATTGTAATGTACATTCCAAGTAAAACCACACGTCCATCACAGATTCTGCCTTAAAATATGACTGAATAATTACCCTGAGCACGGAACGATCACTGGATATCTGAGTGATAGAACATTGGCGCGTTTAACCAAAGGTCCCGGGTTCGATCCCCGTGTCCAGGTGTCATTTTTCAATTTTCAGAATAGTGTTATTTAGCTTGAAAACATACAGTCTAATTTGCATAAGATGGGCCTTTTATACAATATTTAAAAAATCCGCAGTTGACATTGGTAGCATTTTACTATATTATTAATATTATTTTATAGGTATTGATAATATCTATCAAAAGACAGCTGCAGATCATATGACCTGATGTATGAATAAGTGAAAGTAGGTCTAGTAATGTGTATGTAAGTTAAATAAGGACCTTCTTATGAAAATTTAAACTGATAGCTTTAAATATAGGTTGCGCAGCTGTCCTAATAGGATTTACTAAGGATGTGTGTGTTCATGGAAATCTTAGCTTAGAACATTAAGCTTCCAATGCCTAAACATAATTCTATGTTACCAGCTTCGGTGGCAGCATGGTTTAAGGCAGGCGGGGTAAGCTCATTTGAACATAAGGGCCACATTGAAAATTGAAGATGCTGAGGGGGACCACATTTCAAAAACTACAGTATTGTCTTTTTCTTAAGGAAAAACAATTATATTTTAAAATTATTATTATTATTATTATTATTATTATTATTATTATTATTATTATTATTATTATTATTATTATTATTATTATTATTACTTAAAAAATAAGATTATATAATTATGTTAGGACTTACTCTTTATTTTTCCCCACAAATTTGAGACTATTTTTTTATATTAATGGTGTTATTGTTAGCCCTTAAATCTTATGTTGAATTCATTTTCATTTTCGTAAATAACCGTTCACACATTTTTAACATGCTGCCAAAAATGGCACATATTTGGTGAGAAATGTTTACCGAATAACCAATAACCAATCTACAAGTGTGATAATCTCATATGGTGTATCTATACAACGTTTATAACAATATGAAGTTGGCTGCACTGTTTATTGTTTCATCGAAAGGTCCGCTGGCCACACATAATCATATATCGGACCACATGTGGCCCTTGGACAGCAGGTTTGACATTCTTGGTTTAAGGCGTCATTCTCTCAATAAACTAGACTGCCAATGACAGGAAGGTTGGCGTTCGAATCCCAGTCGGGTGTACTGAGGGTGTTTTTTACCTTAATGGTTTTACATTCTCCCCCCACGCAAATTTGAAAACACTTCCTCTAAATTCCACCATCTTCATCTTTAACTCAGCGTAATTAGTCTATATCCATATAGCCTGAACAAGTAATAAGCGTAGCACTAAAAAAAATGTGTTGTTTTAGTATTTTTGGTTTTTTTTTAACACCTCGTCTTACTACCTGTTCATGTTATACGTATATATGATAATTACTATAATGGGCTTAGGATGAGGAAGGAATTAGAGGTAATCTACCCACATTTGTGTGGAAGGGGAGTGGTAAACCATTTAGGTAAAACCACCCTTCATAGAACCGACTGGAGAAAATCTACCCGCATTTGTATGGAAGGAGAGTGGTAAACCATTTATTAAAAACCACCCTTCGTAGAACCGACCGGAATTAAAAGCCCAAACTCCCGTCATCAGCAGATCAGTCTAACACGAGAGTGATGCCTTCGAACATTCGGCCACCAAAAAGCTCTTTGTTATTACATTGCATTGTTCCTTAAGGTTTATCCGGGAGCGTTGAAGAGATACAACTGCAACAATGGGACGGAGTGCGAGTCTTTGACCGGGGTGTTCAACTGTTCCTTGGGCCACTGTGCCAATATGTCCGAGATGTACCAGTGCCACCACAAAGCCGACGGTATCATGGTCAACAGCGAGAGGGATAACATGAAACTAAATGGCTTCTTTGATTGCGACAAGGCGACCTGCATCAAGATCAAGGTGATTCTCCTGCCATTTGATAAGCATGTTCTTGGTGTTCGAGAGGGATCGAAATTGTATTTTGTGATCAAAGGTAAATATTCAAAAATAAATAATAAGAAAAGTTATCAATTCAAATTAGATTAAATATTTCTAACTTACAATCATTGGTTTATTTAGTTGTATAAATTTTTGTCCTAATCTTTATATTTGTTGCATCATGCAACTTAAGTAAGTGTTAAGTAATCATTTTTAACCACAGAGAAATATTTTATTTACAGAAAGAACTATTTATTATTTTTAACCAAGGATAAATATTTTATTTACAGGTATAAAACCATGCACAAATCCAAAATAAAAGGATAAAAAGCTTAGAATTCGCTGGGAAGATAGGGTTTTCGTTTGAAACTACTATTTTTGGCGACATTCTGAACCACTAACCTTAAAAAGGACTTGTCTTTTGTCATAATCGATATAGCCATTTCAAATAACTAAAAGGGTGTATCGAATTACACATAAGAGTGGAGGCAAATATTTAAAGACAGAAACAAGGAAGAATAAAAATCAACAATGCAAAAATTATATATATGTTTGTTTGCCTAAATAATCAGGTGTGTTTGATAAATCCTTTATATTATTTCTGTTGTCAACATTCCTTTATCTCAACTAATACAAAGCCTAATGATTTTTTACCGACTTCTGACATTGCATACTCAGTTTACGTTAAAACACATTGTTTAAAATTCAAGTTAAAAGAAAAATCTAAATTCAAGATGATTGCATCCTGACATCAAATATTGTATACAAAAAGGCGCTGTAAATTATTGTAAAAACTTTCACATTAATAAATTCTCTTTGCTATTTTGTGTATACATTTCACTGAGTATTTAATTTCAACAACCTAAAAAAAAATTTGGGGGGGGCGGGGAGAAAGTTTCGCAACGGTTTACTGATATATAAATAATTGACTTAATATTTTTATTTGTTGTACCATACCTCTAAAGTAAGAGTTATTTGTAGCCAGAGAGAAATATTTTATTTGCAGATATACGTTGCACTATACCACTTAAGTAAGTGTTGATCTGGTATTATTTGTAACCAGAGATAAATATTTTATATTTATATACACTCGTGTACAAATCGTGGTTTCCATGGTGAACTAAACAAAGAATGAAAAGCTGAAAATGCTTTAGAAAAATCAGATGTTCGTTGGAAACGACTATTTTTCTCGACAACGTGGACCCCAATCTTTAAAACGAGAGGTCGTTTGCTAAAATCTTTTCAGCCATTTCCTCGTAATTTCTATTACTGGAAACAGGCTTATCAAATTATACATAGGATTCTTAACTTAAGATAATATAATGTTATTTACTGTACATGGCCAAACATTAACCATCGCGCTAACTTTAACGTAACTTGAATGGAACAGAGGTTTACTGAAGAGTAGCTCTTACTAATCTATTTCTTTCTTGAGCTAGTTCTATCCAGTCCACCTAATTACATCCTATCCTTATCTTGAGCTAGATCTATTCAGTCCACCTAATTACATCATATCCCTATCTTGAGCTAGTTCTACCCAGTCCACCACATTACACCCTATCTCTTTCAGGTCAATTCTAATGTTATCCTCCCATCTGCCTCTATGTCTTCCCAACGGTCACTTCCTATTGGGTTTACCAATCAATACCTTAGACGTGGGTCTAGTTTCTTCCATCCAGGCTGCATGTCCTGCCCACCGTAACCTGCAAGATTCTATTACCAATTCAAGTGTCCAACATTATTATTAACCATTAATTCTAAAGGATGATTTATAAACAGTTAGTTTAAATTTTCACAGCTACAACTAATAAAATACATCATCCCATCAAATCTTTTTTACATCGATTTGGTTGGTATATTTACTTCATCTTCCATATCCTTAGAATGGCTTCTAAATATAATGTTTTGATATTTTCCAGCACCCGTTTGTATGTGACCGCTTGTGCCCTAAGATCTCGACTTTGGACGTCAACACGTACCTACTTTACGAAGACAATGTCTATACAGGCAACTGTGAACGGACATTGGCCTTCAATCGCGCTAACGGCACGAGTGTTGGATCACCTGTTAATGCCACGGAGATTTGGCAAAACAAAAATTCCACTGAAGTTTTAATGGCGTCCTGTCTGTCTGTCAAAATAGAAGATAGCTCCATTAAGTAAGTTAAATAAATATTATTATATTAAGGGTACAGGAAGGAGGAAAAGAGTGAAAAGTTAAATTTTTATTTCAAATTGAACTAGTGCTGCTATCTGTTAGGCAATCATAAGATCTTTCTAATACACTTTAGATTATGGTTAAAGAGGTCTCTGTCATTTTTTTATTTTATTTTCCTTTTTACTTTCTCTCGACACCTCGCAGATAAAGTTTTGTGATGCGAAAAATAATTGACCCCGAGATTTTGACAATTAATGTCGACGTTTCATGACCCCCTGAAACAAAAAAAAAATATTTTCGAAAGGCTGTCTGTCTGTACCTCGTTTTAGGCCGAAACTATTTTACCGATTGAGCTAAAACTTGGTATCTGGGGTTTTCATAAAGTCCCTCCTGAGGGGTTTTTGGAATCCATATAATATAAAGCCACATGGCTGACTCACTCATTCACTCACTCACTGACATTAATGTTTACCCACTTTCAGATGAGCTAAAAACTTTAAATTTGGCAAACTTATAGCTTTTAACCTCTAACCGACGGTAAAATTCCAAAAAGTTAAAAAAAATTTAACCCCCGAAAAAAATTCAAAATGGCGGAGCAACTTTAAATTTGGTGCGGACTTGTCTTTGGAGTTCTCTTGTGGCTAAACGGTAAAACTTATCAAAAAACGGATTGCACCAGCAGATACGGATTTGACGAGTTCCACAAGTTTGGTCCTATTACTTTTTGTCGTATCTCCATCGGTTATACCTTAGATAGAGCTAGAATTTTTTATTTTAGGTAAATTTTGCACATTTTTCACATATTTTTTAATTTTCTGACACACTTATGGGATAGCTGGAATCATAAAATTTAACAGGCAAATTAGCACGGAAATTGGTTCAGCTTAATATTGTTTTTGAATATGAATTATCTTAACGATGGTAAATAGTTTCCATGTTGTTCACTTATCACTCATATGCAAGCACATATTATATGCATTTAGAATGTAGAGGCTGATTGATTATATATCAGTAGATACAGTCTGCAGTAACTTTCAAGTATAAAACCTTTTAGAAACAATCATTATTTGTAATAAAATATTCTTATAAATTAAATATAAGCTAAATGATGTGTAATGAAATTCATTGTATGTGTACGTTGTGTTTTAGAGTCCAGGCTTTACAAAAGGGCATTGCAAATTTCAAGCCTACTACTGAATTAAATCTATGGCCAAGGTTGGGGGGAATTAGGTCTGCTGGTTAAGGAGTTTACTTTTACTTGCTTACTCCGTGGCGCTAGGGACTCGAAATTTAATTGCCGCATTTACAAAAATATACCAACTATCCCTATCTTGAGCTATCTATTTAGTCCACCTCATTACACACTATCCCTTTCTTGAGTTTATTATTAGCACCGCGTCTTACTACCCATTCAGGTTATACGCACTTACGCTAATGTGTAAATGTAGGGTGATTGTGAGATAAAATGGAGGACCTACAGTTTAACGTGGGATCCGAACCATGGTGGAGGCCTGGCATTTCACATTCACAAGTTGTGATTAATACACGTCTTGTCAGAGGTGAAGGAAGTGATTGGCAATCAGACAAGTTTGTGCCGGGACTGAGGATTGAACGCCGGCCCCCCAGCACAGAAGTCCGACAGCTTACCCCTAGACCACCAGGTCAACTGCCCTTTCTTGAGCTAGTTCTATCTAGTCTCCCTGATTACACCCTATCCCTATCTTGAGCCAATTCTATTCAGTCAACCTCATTACACACTATCCCTTTCTTGAGCTAGTTCTATTCAGTCCACCTCATTACACCCTATCCCTATCTTAATCCAGTTATATCCAGTTCACCTCATTATACCCTATCCCTATCTTGAGCTAGTTCCATCCAGTCCACCTCATTACACCCTATCCCTATCTTGAGCCAGTTCTATTCAGTCAACCTCATTACACCCTATCCCTATCTTGAGTCAGTTATATCCAGTCCACCTCATTACACACTATCCCTTTCTTGAGCTAGTTCTATTCAGTCCACCTCATTAAACCCTATCCCTACCTTAATCCAGTTCTATCCAGTTCCCCTCATTATACCCTATCCTTATCTTGAGCTAGTTCTATTCAGTTCACCTCATTATACCCTATCCCTATCTTGAGCTAGTTCCATCCAGTCCACCTCATTACACCCTCTTCCTATCTTGAGCCAGTTCTATTCAGTACACCTCATTACACCCTATCTCTTTCGAGTACATTCTAGTGCTATCCTCCCATCGGCGTTTAGGTCTTCCCACCTGCGTCTGAGTCTTCCCACTGGTCTCTTACCATTGTATTTGACAGTCAATACCTTGAACGCGGTTCTAGTTTCTCCCATTCACGCTGCATGTGCTGCCCACAGTAGCCCGCGATGTTTGATTACCATCTAAACATTTAATGATGATTAAAGGGTATGTATCTCGTCATTATGTAACCTCCTCCACGCTTCATTATGTTTTTTCCCATTTTGGATCAAAAAGGGTCCTAATTACTTTGTTTTTGTACACCCTAAATTTCTTCTCTTCTAGCAAGATAAGAGAGAATGTTAAAAGCAAAATTTATATCAGCATCAGTTTAAATAGAAGATTGTAGATTGGACATATATTTTGTGTGATTCATCAACCCATTATGAGTTCATTCTCCAACATAAATTATGTAATAATATTAATTATTGGGTAATCGTAATAGCCTTTCTTTGTTGCAACATTTGCAATAGTATAATTTACTACCTTTGCTCTAGTATTTAAAAACCATGATAAATATTTCAAGTTTGTCTTGCCACACACATTTATTTAGCACATGACACAGCTTCTTTTCAACTGGAGACTCACGCCATCAACAGGTGTTGCTACTTTCAAGGACACAGGGTGTCTCTTTCTGAACTATATCTTTTTTATCTTTCTTTTTCTGCCATTCACGCGTCCCAAACAAAAATCTAAGCTTCTACACTTGTTAAGGGGAATAAAAAGAACTGACTTTGCTTATAGCAACTTCTTTTTAGTCACTATTGGCGTGAATAATTCTTGGAAAAATATACACATACGTATATAATGGTGCGTGACCATATGTGGGTATTTATTGACGACACAAAATAAAAAACTTACGAAATATATAAAACATCCTCTCTGGCCTAGCCAAACAGTGTTAGGTTGAATTTAATATTGAAATAAGAAAAAACTGAAACTTTATTTAAATAAAGGGCTTCATTTCTATCTAAGAGTAGAAATAAATTAATAGCATTATAATAATTATTCTTAATTCAATAGTTTTAAGGTTTGGATGTAGGGGACGCAAGAAAATGCCAGTGTTTTTTACAATTCTTATAGCAAATCATATTTTTGGCCAAAACAAATTTTAAAAGTATTGCTTCAGTATAAACATATAGTTTAATTTTCTGCATATGGTAATATCAACATCTGTTGAATATCTGTTATGATCATAGCAGCATTAGATAAAAAAAACTTTTTAAATGGAGAGAAAAGTTCATTAAATTCCAGGACACCCTAGACAGATATTTAAGAAATATTGAGGTCGCCATCTGTAGAAAATTAAACTCTATTTTTCCACTGGGGCAATATTTGATTTATTTTGACCAGAAACATGTTTTTACACAAAAACTGCAAAAACACTTATCTTTTCTCGCTACATCCCCACCTTAATAACTGCGTGTTAAACGATATTTTAAATATCATAAAAGGGTTTAGTTATCATAAGACAAGTAAATTCTAGTGTGAGTGAACCTCAAGCTCATTCATTTCCCTCGGACATCCATTTATAGTAAATAGTAATCAGGAACTATATTATGTAGATTAAAGTGCCTTTCGATTCTGTTTTCTCTTTCTGAGCAGATGCTATATATGGCACGTTAGAAAGTAATTGCAGGCTCTCATACCTTACCGTATTATAAATCCAAAGTGTTGTTCAGGCCTACATACTTTCATCCCTAAAGCAATAAGATAAGACCAAGTGATAATAAAATGATTTCAATCAATGTTCAACTGTTTCAGCTCAACTGTTACAGTTTCATTCAACATGTAAAAATGATGGTGATTATTAGAGGAGAAATTAGATTGATCAAAATCAATTCAAACCAATTATTCTTCTAAATTTTCCCCTACCTTTATTTTGATGTGCAAAAACAATATTCTGATTCCAACTTTGGTGCATTTTATAACTCTTTATGTTAAAAGGTATAACTATTTTATCTTTAATGTATGTCATTCGTTTTATAAAAATGAGCCGTTAAACGTTATTTCAGAGCTATCGATTGTATCAATGGGACAATACAGAACAGGACCAACTTCCCTAAGCTGTTCATGAACTTCACCACCATGTGGTCTCTGTATGAGAACAGCACGATCCTAGTGGACACCAAACAAAACTTCTTGCCCGCCCAGTCCGAGCTCACCATTTACAACTGGAGTAGACTTTACATTAACCTGGAGGCTTGCGTCAACACACTCCAAGGAGAGTGCAAAATGTTCCAGAACACGCACGGCAGAGGGGGGGAGAACCACACCATGCCTTCCAGGTTCCACTGCTACTATGACAAGGTAAACATCTGCTATATGAAGGTCAGGTTATGATACACAGTGTGAGAACTGAGCCATGCCTTCCAGATTCCACTGCTATTGTTCAAGCAAGGCATCCTACTAATCTATTTCTGGAGTAATAAGATGTGTTGATAAAATAATAGGAGTGGAATCTGGAAGGTATAGTGAGGTTCTACCACACTGTGTAAGTTAAAGATGAGAGAAGCATATAACAGAAAGTGTGCAAATGAGAAGAGAAGAATGGAAGCTATTAAAAGAGGAAGAATGATGGAAAGATAGAGGAAGATGGAGGCATTTTATTAAACTGACTCGGCCACAACCTGTAAATAGTTGATCATGATGAAGATGAGGATCCTACTACCCAGTCATATCATACGCATGTGTTTACGTAGATGTGTTGGGGATGAGTAAAATTGAATTATAGGATATATACCCGCATTTTCATGGGCATTAGGGGCTAGAGGGGTGGAGAGTCGAAAACAATTTATGGAAAACTACTCTCAGTACACACTGCCGGGATTTGAACCCTTATACCCCTATCATCGACAGTCTAATATATTATAAGAGTGATGCGTGAAGACCATTTAACCACTTAGCAGGATAGTTTTTTTTATGAATATAACTAATATGCCAAATATTGCCAAATAAGCGCGTGTTTCTGGTGATCTTGTATTTTTAAGGTATTTTATCTTTGAATGTAAAATCATTTGTAAGAAACGGGTGGCCTGCTAGTTGACTTAGTTGACTGTCGTTGCGTGTGGCACACATACAGGCTTGGTTTATAATACGTCGATAGATATTTTTAACATGCGACACCTACAACTGCGCTTGTTAATGATAAAACAAGGCTCGGTTGGGTAAAGAGAGCCTTTCATTGTACGAGGCAGGTTTTCAGTTGTTTGCGTGCTCGTTTACAAGTACACTACCTCTATAGATAAAGTGGACCCATTCACAGCATAGCTGGCTACGTAACCACGTGGATGGTACTGAAACTCACCTCTCATCTGGTTTGATCCATGCCGGTGACAAAGGGGTTGGGGTTAGAATCATGGCAAGTATACTCAAGGTGATATTTAAGAAAGGTTCTCTCCCTTCCACCCTCTCCGCGTGGATAAAATAAATGGTGTGAAAAAATCGTGTATAATTTCTCATATATAATAATACTTAGAACCGCGTCTTACTACCCGTTCGGGTTATACGATTAAGTACTAATTACACTAGTGGGTTAGGAATTGGGAAGATTGAATTTAGAGGAAGTGAACCCGCATTTGCGTGGAGGGAGAGTGGAAAACAATTTAGGAAAAATCACTCTCAGTTCACCCGACCGAGATTCGAACCTAGATCCCCCCGTCCTCTGCAGTCGAGCTCAACACGACTGGCGCGTTAGCTAACTACGCAACCGAGGTGGGTTTCTCATATATAAATTTCACATTTTTTCAAGAATCAGTTATTAGTAAACACCCCTTTATTTTAGGACTAGAAACAAAATCATGATTTGACCTTGAGATATGAACATAAAATACCAAAATATCAAGTTTTAACTATTTATATCAAATAGTTTCGGCTGCAGTCCCAGGCACAAACAGAGGGACAAACTATCTTAAGACCCACTTTTTTTTATAATTTGGGGACACACAAAAGGTCTAACCAGTATAATCTCTGGGTCAATAATGTTCACGATTACTGTACTTCATCTGTGTAATAAAGTGAAACTAACCGATCACGTTTTTTGTAAACATGGCTGTACAAACCCTTTTACATTTGTGTTTGGTTTTAAAGTTAATCTATTATTTTTACTTTACTATTCATTGTCTTTACTAGTAGTACAATTAGTATATTCTAGCATCACTAATGACCATTAGTTATTTGAACTATATAATCTAAGTGAACATAATTAAGATTGAAGAATATTATTTTTTGGGTTTACGAGGCTTAAAATAACCTTCATACAACATGTGTCTACTTATATTATACTTTACATAGAAATATTGTTACCAAACTAGTTTTAAACAAAATTATAATATAATTATACAAGATACAAAACCAATACTTTTATTGTTTATTTAAAACCACCAAAGAATAATTTAAAATTATATATATTGTTAATATTCTTAATAATAAATAAAATAGAAGATATGTTTGCCAAAAGGTCAAGGCGTTGGTCATGTATGGTCAAAATATCGCCACTAAATATTCGTATTTGAGTTTCAACACGACGTTCTTTCCTTCACTTAGCTAGAAATATGAGATTAAAATCTTTATTGTGTCATTCCATTACTGGTCATAACCTTATCTTTATAAGAGCTGGCTTGGAAAAATTCTTGTTCTTAAAGGCAAAGGCCACATTGAAAGATATTTTTAGTTATAAGCGTCATTGAACTAGCCTTGAGATTGTGAGCGCATTAAACAAAAGTTTAATAAACTAGGGGTGACATTAATGAGACCATGAGAGAAATCAGCTCTAAAAAGAACCAGCATGTTTGATATCTCTATCTCAGGCACGTTCAGTTGTCAAGTTGTTTAAAATGTGTCATCATAGCCAAAAATGGACTTCAAGAATATTATCACACTTGTTAATAAGTGCTCTGCATTGTGGGACGCTTAACAAAATAACTTAAAGGTCATACGATCCTCCGGTGCAGCTTAGGAAGAGGTCAGCAATGAAATAGACAATCATGACCGTGCATCTACCACTGTAACTGCCGCCCCCCATTCCCTACACCCCCGTTAGTCACCTGTCAACAACTACGAGACACTAGTTAGCGTCACAGGAAGTCACTAGGAATCACCCGTGAGAACCAGAGTGATATACTACAACCGGCCTTAAAGAACTGCGTTCGTATCTTGGTCCTTAAACTCACGCAACTCTGATATGTTAGTCATCGTCCAAAGACATCGAGAAAGTCCTCGCTGTCACATGGTTGCAATCTTAAAGTTTTCTAGCTTCGCGTCAATCTCTCCACCCTCTCGACCAATCAGCGAGCAGCCCAGTCCTCCAAGAAAGCATGTATATTAATCAGTCAGCGCTTCCCATGCTCAGACAGTCTGAATGAGTATTCTGCTGCACGAAGGCGGTGGCGTGTTCAAATAGGCTAATCATTTAATAACCCAGGCTACCCTCTTCAGTCACCGAGTGGTCTAAGACGTTACTTTCGTGCTGGACTGACCCACTGAAGACGGAGAGATTGTGGTTCGAGTCCTGGCAGTGTATACCTAGAATATTTTTTCTAAAATTGTTTCCCACTCTTCTTCCACAAAAATGCGGGTAGATTACCTCCAAAATGCTTCCTTTCTCATCCCTAATCCATTAGAATAATTATAATAAATGCGTATAACCTGAACAGGTAGTAAGACGTGGTGATAAAAAAAACTATGGATACCCAATCTAAGGGCATCAAATGAGCGAACAGTACCGGGACAATGCTAGCTAGTAATGGTCCCTATCGAATGAAAACTATTGAATAATTCAATAGTATCAGATTATCGACTCACTCGATTCTATTTGCCATACTTATACCAAATATTCGTTCCTTTAAAGACCAATATTGGGAATAAGTACCTACCTTGCTCCTTCTTGCTGATTGATAGTCGTCCTTACAGGTTTGAATGTTTTCCTTGTTATTCTTATGGAAAATATTAATTTATTTTAAAGTTAGCAAAATTAATTAAAGGTTTAAAAGAAACAGAAGGAAATGTTGGTAGGCAGTGAAATTGATAATAGATCTTCTTGTTTTGGATGGTCTGCCTTATTAAGGTAAAATATTACGACGCACGTAAAGCTGACTTTCATTCGGAAGCTGTGAACGAATAATGTTCATTTCAGTCGAATACAAAATACAAAGTGCGCTTGGTGACAATCGAATGAAAACTATTGAATTATTATTCGATAGTTTGGAAATGATAATATTCGTCGTTCAACAGTTCCCATCACTAACACTGACCACTGAGAGTAAAGTGTATGCAAGGCCCGGATTTTGATGAAATGTCATTTTTTTTTTTGTCCTTAAAGTGTATGCAAGGCCCGGATTTTGATGAAATGTCATTTTTTTTTTGTCCATCACAGACAATGTACAGTTGTACATAAACCCTGTTCATGATCCCCTGGTTGTAAAAATGTATATTTTATAGGTCATTTTTTGGTAATTTTTTTCTATTTTAGATTTTTATGTCATTTCTCTTGCTTTTTTTTTTGTTTAATAAGTCATTCTTAAGAAAAAATTTTTTAAAGAAAATGTAAAATTGTTTAAAAATGACTTTAAAAAGTGTATATATATATGAATTATTGGTGCTTTGATAAAACATGACTATACAAACATCAGATATTTTACCACACACTTGTTGACTGAAGAAGATGATGTATGAGTCCAAATTAATTTTATGCACCTTTACCTGCGTGCTTATTAAATCCATATTCCTGCTGAGAACTTCATTATACCCAAGTTTGAAAGGGTGGCAAGGGGAAGGGAGAGCAATTTTTAGAGTTCAAATGAACTCTGTACCATCTTTATATTCCTGGTGAGTCACTCACTATACCATGTATGGAAATTACTTCAGGGGAATGGGGAGATATCGCTTTTAAAGCAAGTATTTGTTTTCCAAATCTAAGTAGAACACACGATTTTAGCTGTCAAAAGATATTAAATGAAAAATTTCCATTTATAAAGTGCATGTAATATTTATTCGTTTGCAATCATTTAATGTGTATTTAGAATGCTTTAAACCAAACCATCTAAAGCGAGTCATTTGAGGAAAATTATTACTGAATTTGGAGAGGATATATTTCCTATAAAGAGTGAAATACTTTTCTGTAAAATATGTGAAGTGAAAGTGGCTGGCATCAGATAAAAGATGTAACCATTCAACAGCATATCAGTCGCAACAAACATATCGATAGTATCCAGAATATCGATAGAAAGAAAACCTTTCAATTATCACTTGCACAAAATACATTCACGAATCAAAACTCAACATTTTATAAAGATTTATGTGACGTTCTGGTATCTGAGAACATTCCTCTGTGGAAACAGCAATGTTAAACTAAAGGATTTCTTGGGACTGTATATAGATCACTCTATTCCAGACGAGTCCACACCGAGGAAAAACCGGAAATAGACGGACCAGGAGAGATATATTTGTTTACATGTACAATGTAAATCCTAACTCTTGTAATAAATATATCATATTATGGAATTTCAATCAAATTTTTTAGGTCATTTTTTGCAAATTTAAAGTAATTATTTAGAGTTTTTAGCGTCACTTTATAGGTCTTTTTTGGCAATACTAAGATCATCAAAATCCCGGCCCTGAATTGATAACTCTCGGCAGACTGGATAACCAAACGCTCAGCTCAGTGGTGCTTATAGAGCTCACCACCGTTTGATGCCGCTCATCATTCAAGACCGCTCAATTTGTGGTGTACATGAGGACGCAGACGAAAGCCTAAAAACCTTCCAGTTGTAACATGTTATTACCACCGTCAATACGTCCAGTTCATCATCTGATAGAAGAATTTTTACTTCTTGAACAGTGTTCATCCAAAGTTGAAAAGAAATCCAAACTGTATATATCCAATATTCCGTGGTAGGAAAGATTCTGGCGAAAATAATAATTTATTTAATGAGCTGAAGAAATACAAAGAGTTTTTCAATATACTATTACATTTGAGATAAAAACTGCTTTGAGCAACATCCAACTGAAGTGTATGTTGAATCTAATCAAATAGATGAATAATGGCAGTTCTACGGAAATACCAGCCAATTTAGCTTAAAGAATTAAATATATTTTTACAACATTTATTTGACTAGCCAAAATTTGGACTAAGCGGTAGAATAGGGAAGGGTTGGCGGAGAGACAGTTTTTTTTTAACAAATTTTCAATTAGAGTTGAACGAGTTTCATCAAATATACAAACAGTCTACATGCAGTACAAACAGTATGTATAATATATATATATATATATTATATATAT
>CABFWB010001053.1:75949-123015 GCA_902151455.1 Timema bartmani | reverse complement strand
CACACACACACACACACACACCCCCTCCCCGGCTACGGCCTTGGCGCTAATAGTCGGCAAGCAGGAAACCTGCTTTCTTCACACGTTCACCGAGAATTGATAGCAGAATCTGTTTGAATGACGCAGCAATAATTCACACGCTACCGGAAATGTATGTTTACTCATGATGCTTTACGACGCAACCTTGAAACAACTGATTAGTGGATGGACTTAACTTTAAAGTGGGGGTGTAAGGGATTTGAGAAAAGTTCGGTGTTTTTACAGTTTTCACAACAAAACTTTTTTTTTTTGCAAAATAAATAAAATATGTCTCAAATACAAACATAGAGCTACATTTTCTTCACGTGATGATATCAACAGGTTGTTGAATGTCTGTAATGAGCATGGCGGCATTAGATGAGCAAATTTTAAATGAAGGAATAAAGTTGTTATTAAATTCCAGGACACCATTGACAGATATTCAAGAACTGTTGAGGTCACCGTTGGAATAAAATTTAACTTAATGTTTCCACTTGAGAATTATCTCATTTATTTTGGCCAAATTAATGTTTTGTAATAAAAATGCTAAAAAAAACTTACCTTTTCTCGCGTTCTTAGCATCTCCATCTTAAGATCAATACTATTATGGATGTTTCCTAGTTATTTATTTGCTTAGTGAGACAAAGCCAAATGAAACAGACACAGACGCTTTCATTTATTGACATTATTTCAAAACATTTTCCAGTATGGGATTCAGCTATCTGCTTTATATTTCGCTTTGTAGGCGCATGCATATTGATCGAGTCGGTTGGTTTTGAAATTTTATTCGGCCTCCCCAGGCTGATGTTGTCGCGCAGAAAAAGAGAAAAGCTGAAGTTATTTCGAGTCGCGTAGAGCTGACAACACCGATGATCTCGTGATTGGTTTGGAGCTCGTCAAGTGATTACGTTTCTGCTCTTGTTTATTTTATTGGTGAACGTGTGAATCCACTGTAAGGAAGAGGGTTGAACTCACCCCTTCTACACCTAGATCCTTCCACTGTGTTTAACATTCTTGCTTGGGACATTGTTTGTACTTCTCTCGTGCGCAGAAAGATCCCTTCTTCGTGGTCGCGCGGTTCGACCTGCGCAAGACATGGCGGGAGCTAATGGTGGCGGCTCTCGTCCCTTCCCTCCTCTTCCTGGTCTCCACCACGACGCTGTGCATCATCACGCGCTCCGTCACGGTGGGGGACGATGCGCGCATGCGCTGCAAGTACTGCAGCGGCGGCAGACAGGTGGTCCATGACGCATGCGCGGGGGATACGACGGAGGATGAGGACGGGCTGGATTCTGCTACGAGGGCCCTCGCACCGTAGCTCGTTTACTGCTGTTCCTCCATTCTCCCCCCCACTCCCTTTACTCCAAATACCAGACGTGAGACTATATTTAGTGATTTATATACAGTCAAATTTTCGTAGGAAGAGCCTTTTTTTTAATTAGAGAACTTTCTTATTTTTTGCCAGCAACATTGATAATATTTTACTATATTATTATTATGTGAAAAAAACTCGTATGGACAGTCAGTGATGAATGGGTGCTGAAGGAGAGCGGTTTGAAAGGGAATCCAATAGGTCAATATTAAAGAAGCGTTGGTATGGGCATGTTGAGAGGATGAGTGTGGATAGAGTGACGAAACAAATATATGAAGGTAGAGTGTATGGACCAAAAGGAAGGGGTAGGCCATGTTAGACGTGGCTAAATGTTGTAGCCAAATGTGTGAAAAAGAGAAACATTAAGAATTTTAAGAATAAAAGAGCATGTCTGACTCGGTGCATGGATGTTGAAGCGAAGAAAAAAAGCGAGGTTAGGGAAGTGTGGGGAAAGTTAGTGAGGATGGATAAAGTACAGAGCTGTGGGTTTTTTTGTGATATATGCACAGTTTCTTGCCTACCCCTTAAGGGAACGGCGTATGTATGTATGTATATATATGTATGTATGTATGTATGTATGTATGTATGTATGTATGTATGTATGTATGTATGTATGTATGTATGTATGTATGTATGTATGTATGTATGTATGTATGTATATATATATATGTATGTATAAGTATTGATAGTATCTATTAAAATATACAGCTGAAGGGCACATGACTTTACGCGTGACTGTATGAACATTGTTTTAGTACCTGTTTAAAACTGTGAATAAAACACGTTTCAGTGCTCGCATTATCTAAGGAGACACTGTTGAATTATACTAGTTTGCCAAATACGGGGGTATATGGGTTCAAACCAGGGTTCGAGTGTAATGAGGATAACCTTTTTTTAAATGGTTTTCCCAGCCTCCTTTTCCACGCAAATTCGGGTATATTTCCTCTAACTTCTACTTTTCTCATCAAAATTAGCGTGATTGATATAATTGTGTATAATACAACACGAAAGGATGGTTAAAAGCAGTGAAAAAACTATCACTAAGCTTTATATTATTGGAAAAGGAATGGTTCGAATAAAATGAGTAATTTGAAAACATTGAATTGACAGATTCTTACCATATGAATGTGAGTGTATTAGAGTCACCTTGAAACCCACTTTACTTTATCCGTTGTGGGATCAGCAATTCACTTGTTTTTTTATCGCGCGTTCAATCGTACGTGTACCTTAGGGATAGGCAGGTTGGTAGACTCCGTGATGGTCAGAGATAGGAATGCGAAGCGCTAGTTAATAACATACCCTCAAAAGCTCTATTCACATGATCGATTAAAACCGAGAGCGAAATATATTTGTGTAGCACTCTAGTTCACACGTTGCCAAAAATATATGTTGACCTATCGCAAAGAAAAGCAAACTATAAACAGCTGATTTCCAAAATACTTTATTTTCTGACGGATAAACAGCTCTTTAAAATCATTATTACAGTAGGTGTTTTCAAATTGATTTATTGTGTAGCGAAACAAATCAAAACAAAACAAGAACGAAACACATGCTTTCCCACTAAAATAGTTATTTCAAATCATCTCACAACAGTAAATGCAGCTCTCTGCTAGTATCTAGCTTTGTACGCGCACGCGTACTGACCGATTCGGTTGGTTTAGGCGCATGAGCACTGAGATCCCACTACTTGACGTATGAATACGTGAAAGTAGATATAGTAACTTTATCGGGTCTGCTTCGGTGATCGAAGGATCTAAGTCAGGATTGGAGAATCTTTTGGCATTGTGAGGCCACATGTCACTTCACGAGGCGCTTATGAGGCCTCACAGCACACCTCATGTACAGTAAACTTTGCCAAAATACGATAGTGCGCTAATCATAGATAGATAGATAGACAAGAGCATCAGTTAATTTTTTTTAATTTTGCTTCAAGGAAAGCGATTTTAATTTTTATTAACTAAAATAATAATGGCACTTTGAGAAAACATAATTTAAAACGATGAAGATACATAATTGACAAAATATATAGAAAGGTTGGATTGAGTATCTTAAAAAGCTACATAGGGTTTTAAGGCCGCAGGTTCTCCGTCCTTGGTCTAAGGCGACACTCTCGCAGCCGATGACAGGAAAATCGTGGTTTGAATCCCGGTTGGGTGTTTTTTTACCTATTTTTTTTTCTTTATATATCCAAGCAAATGCGGATACACGTTATCTAAAATCAACTTTCCTTATCCCTAAAATATTAACTTAATTAGTTAGTTCATGGACGTATAACTCGAACGGGTACTAATACGTGGTGCTAAAAAAATGTATCTGTCAGATAAAGACCCTTCCTATGAAAATTATACTTTATACTTATATACACGAAGACTTACTCGATATAAGAATCGATACCGCTTTTATTCTTTCAAGAATCTAACATGTTTTGCAAATATTAGTTCAAACCAATGTAAATGGAATAGAAGGTAGTGCCAGAAGGAGAAAGACACCTGATTGGTTGGGCTTGTGACGTCACTCAGTTCACAATCCAGCACGTTACATACACAAATGAGAAATCAAGTTGTTAAAAATCAAGTCACATTTTGGAACTTTAAATAATAGATAAACTTTTAAAATCCACACCAATGCCCAACTAACGTCATTTTTCTACTTTAAAAAAAATTTTTGGCTGTATTGGTATCAAAATATAACTACTGTGTGCTGGGTGACGTAAGCAATGACATAGCCAAATGCCTCCAATTGGCGCTACCTTTCTATTCTATTTACATTGGTTTAAACCATGTACCAGAGTCAATAATTTACCTGCAACTCAGTCTCAAATCAAATATGGCTGTTGTATCTTTGTTGCTAAACGCTGTTCAGTGTATTCACCAATATTGTAAATGTCTCACAAGTCGACAACTAAGTGTTCAAATAATTTAATTTATTATTATTAACAACACTATATTATTATTTATGACTAACTTTTATATAGCTTTATTTATATTAACTGTAACTTGGCCTAATATATATTTAATATAATTATACTACTCTATGGATATATTATGGACGCTGTTATGATAAGGCTCACACAATATAATAAAAGAGTAGTTAAGGTATTTTAAAAAAGGGGTTGTGCTGTATATATGCTACAAATCCTGTGATTTGGACACGTAAGAAAGTTGACTTAAACATTTTTTCGCTTGAGGACGATGGATAGTTCAATTTGAAAACGTGTGGTATCAAGAGAAAATATTTTTTTGTTTTGATATTTAACTAAAAATAATTTCACTGACAGACTAGTAGAAAAAAAATTGCCTTCTAATATGTAAAAAAATAGTGTATTAAATTAACATGTGAACTATATTGTACCAAAAGTATGTTAATTCCGAACTTAAGAGAACACATTTTGTCTGAATGTTATTAATATTACTGTTGTAATCGTTTATATATGTAAAAAAAAAAGAGCTATATTTATATTCATGCACTTAAAAAATAGCATATTTAATACGCAGGATTTGTTAAGCTTGACGTATGTATTTATAATGGGAAGCTTTTAAAGTGTAAAACAGTTCATTTTGATGGAAGATATACCTAATTTGTAACGGTGTGATATTAGCCATAGTGATACATGGGCCTACCCTGATAGTTTTCCGTTTTAACCAGGTGCAAGTTTATTAAATCTCCCTGAAAACATACAATTTCAATTCATTTTACTGATTTACTCTGTGAAAATAGAAACTAGAACGTTTAAAACCGCACATACAAAAGTAAGCCAACTATCCATAGCTTAAGCTAGTTCTATCCAGTCCCCCTCATTACACCATATCCCTATCTTGAGTTCGTTCCATCCAGTCCACCTCATTACACCCTATTCCTATCTTGAGCTAGTTCTATCCACTCCCCCTCATTACACCATATCCCTATCTTGAGTTTGCTCCATCCAGTCCACCTCATTACACCCTATTCCTATCTTTAGCTAGTTCTATCCAGTCCACCTCATTACACCCCTTTCCTATCTTTAAATAGTTCTATTCAGCCCACCTCATTACACCCTGTCCCTATCTTGAGTTCGTTCTATCCAGTTCCCCTCATTACACTCTATTTCTTTCAGGTCCATTCTAATGTTATCCTCCCATCTGCGTTTAGATCTTCCCACTGGCCTCTTCCCATTAGGATTGGCAGTCAATACTTTGACCGTGATTCTAGTTTCAAGGTTTTTATAAGTACGATTGAAATATCTCAGCTAAACTCAGATTTTAATTGTAATTACTGTGCCTATAAAATCCGGCTTAAAGGCCTCTTTAAAATGACGTATGATTTTTTAAACCCCCTCCAAAAAAATCCATCCTTAAATTTTATTTTCGAAGCAATAACTGTCAACTAACCTCTTCGGTGGCCACATGGTCTAAGGTGCTACTCTCACAATAAGCTAGACTGCCGATGATGGGAATATCGAGGTCCGAACTTTGGTCGGGTGTACTGTGGGTGGTTTTCCCAAAGTTAATTTCCACTTTCTCGCTACGCAAATGCGGGTACACGTCCTATAAATATAACTTCCCTCATCCCTAAAAACAATTAGTACATAAGCGTATAATCTTAAAGGGTAGTAAGACGTGGTTCTGTCAAACTAAGTAATATTATTTCTCAAATTTGAATCCGAACCTTAGAAAACTTTATAAAACAATATTAATGTTTTTTTTCCCTCCTTGATTCTAATTTTGTTCACAGTAAGTGATAAATTAATGGTTTAGGGTTTGGTTTTTCAGTTTTAAATAAAAATTGTTAGTCTAGATCACTAATAAGCATAGCAATATTCATACAATATCAGACTTAATTATCTAAAATTTAAATAAATAATTATAAAATAATAATTGATTAAATTAAAAAATAATTTTTTAAAATTCAATAGTTTTAAAGACCATAATCAATAATTATGTTGGCTATGTGTGTATACCCATCTCAAAATGGTATCACATAGCTTGAATTTTCAATTAATAATTTTAATAATCATATTTGTAAACTTTGAAATTGTGTATGACTGGATTACCTGGTACCTAACCTATGTATTGAGCTAGTATGCTTGGTCTATCCATTAAAAATAAGTTAATCTTGCCTTATTACAGAACACCACAATCAGGTCAAACTGTCACTAAATATGTTAATGTGCCGATTTGATTTGTTTAAATATTATAAATGGACTAAGATAGTTACTAAATGAAACAGGTTTTATGTACACAAAAAAACACAAAACATAAATCAATTAAATGTAGGTTTTTTATTGTAAAGTTATGGGACCAGGGTGAAATTCAAAAAAACACATTTTCAAAATTAGTGTAGCTTTGTAAGTGTTTATAACCCTAAAACTCAATATTACGGAAACCAGATTAAATACAATTCCCCTCCATTTTTGTGAGGAAAAAATGTTTCATATATCTTAGTTCATGTTCTTTTATAATTTAAAAAATATAGACTAAAAAGTCAAGAAAATTTAATTTATAAAATACATGTATTGATTCATTGTTTTCTTATCAATAATAATTAAGTATTTTATTAATAGCTAATTTGTACAGTATTAGCTTAGAAAATTAACTGTAGTTTTAGTTACGCGACTAAGTTTTTTCTTATGAGCAAGGGAACAAATTATACAAGAACGTTCTAAAACAATGATATCTTCTAAATACAAAAATGTGTCTTAATATACTTGAGTACTTCATACTGGAGCTGAGAATTTCGCATTCTCTTAGCAAATTTTAAGTTTTAATAGTCCTACGTCCAGGAGGCATATTTTAATATAGGATAGTTAGCTGGCGGAGTACTTATTTTGACATACCATAGTTTTAAATTTTCAAAAAACTTCAAATTTGTTTGCCTATTCCTTAGAAATCTGAAAAAGAAAATGCTTTATTATTTTTTTATAAAACTAATTTCTAAGTAGAGAACTTATTTGTTGCTCTTGACTAATATAGCTACAATCTGTTTTTATTACTACAACTTTATAACTTTTAGCCTCGCCATTTGTTTTTGAGGTATTTATTACATTTTACCTAGCAAATACAGCAATAAATACAAACAAAATATTATAATTATAAAATTCATAGCAATTAATAGATTAATTTTTAAATCCAGAAATTCAGTTAAAATGTTTCATACCAATATAATATATTTGATTGCATTTAATAGTTAACCATCTTGAGCATTAAAATTATAGATATCCAAACAGTAAATAACATTTTTTTTAACTATTAGTTATGTTATTTAAATTATATACCATTTCAAAAATAATAACATGATATAATACTGTATTTTCATATAAATATTCAAACTTTAGTATTTAAAAAAAAGCGTGTGTCTGGTAAGTTTTATAATAATTCATATATAAATACAATTTCTTTGTATGCTTCAAAACATTATTGATATCATTAATTTTATAAGTTAGATATAGAGTTTTATAAAAGATGTATTGATTTATTTACTACATTTATAGTATTTATATTTACATTCAATTCAAGATAAAAAGAAGCTCAGCTTAAAACCATACGAATGTGTGGTCACTGAATGATATTTTACGGCAACAAAACTTTTGAGTTTTGACTAAAGCCGATATGAAATTATATTATATTAACTGAATATTGTATGTAATATCCCTATAATCAATTGTAAATTATATTTAACCTAGCAAATTGGTGAGTAAAAAAAGATTTGTAAACAAAAATATACCATATGTTGTTCGGTGTAGAGGCCACTGAAATGAGTTCCTTAGCCGAAATGAAAGTTTTCTTTTAAAAGCAAAATTATGTGTTTGTAGATTTAACCTATGATGGAATATTTCTTGTAACATAATCAATAATCACAAACGTTACGTGTTTAATTAAAGCTCTGTCAAACAAACCATAGGTTGATGTATATAAATAAATGTTTGAATAATCAAAGCTTCGGATTTTATTTTAGATTAATATATTTATTACTGTTTGTAATGGTAGAGAAATGTGTGCTTTGAAGATCATTGATAAAGGAAAGGGGTCCTATTAGTATTTATTTTAAAATTATAGTATATATTACCAAGGTTATTTACATGAAAGGACCCCAAAAGTATCCCACTTCTGACACCAAAGATCGTCTCTAGGCTGTAGTCTCATTGTATGTCCACCTTCATAATAGATAACAAGGAATTGCGGGCTGGCATCCTGGTCGTGACACAGTAGCGTCTCATGACCAAAATTCTTAGGCAAGCTTGGAAGGGTTGCCCCCAAACTTTAAAGGGGAGGTCCCGGAATTTAAAAAAAAGTTATGTCTCAAGAAGCTATTTGAAGGTTTCTTAATGATAATTGTGGCTTTGGGTGACTGGGCGTCCTTCTGTTCTGTGATTTATATTATTGTGTTATCACTTATTATACACATATACTTATAAACTTTCGTTTGTTAGCTTTTATGGATACACGCATCAAAACAAAACCACCTGCTACAATAAACTCCACAAAACTCTAAAGCCCGGCACACACGACACAACTACTTCTAAAAAAAGTTGTGCAAGAAATTGTATAATATTTTGGTCACATGGATTGCATACAATTTTTAGCCAGTGACCATTCACACGGCATTTGTGATTGCATACAATATTTGGGGGGGGAAACATGGCGTTTTTGCCCTTTTTATGAAAAAATAATGATTGAATGAGTTGGAAAATATTTTTATTTAATGTAAATAATTTCTTAATCATTCTTAAATATTATGAACATATTTTTTTTCAATTTTTTAATATTTCCTTAAAACATTTGAGAAACTTTATATTTTGGGGTTTAACCTCCTTCAATTATAATTATTTGTTTGTTTTCAAGCATTTAGCTGTTTTTCTTACAATCACTTTTTTTTTAAGTAATTGCCTAGCAGACGAAGTTTTCATGTTTACAGCTCAAAGGTTGTACAAGAAACATGGCTTGTATAGGACGCGTTCTATTTCCTGAAATTGTATGCAATAAGTTGTGCAAAGCAGAACTTGTACCAGTTTTGTTGTTCAGACGACGCCATTTTCAGGCTGAAACTTCTTTTACAACTTTATGTACAAGAAGTTGTGTCGTGTGAACCGGGCTTAAAGATGTGTAGGCACGGGGTCAGTACCTTGACAATATTAATTTCCCCTTTCATGCCATACCATCCCGCTATGTTTTGAAAGGAGAAGAGAGGGATAGTGACTTCGGTTCTAGTCGTCATCTATCGGGCAAGAGAAGTCGTAGCTTGGCTGCTTGCGTTTTTACCTGATATCCGTAGCTCTTCCCCTTCTCTCTCCTCCGAAATCTATGACGTCACAAATAAGAACTACACTAGCTAGAGTAATGGGATGAAAGTCGGACAAATACCGACTTTCAATCCCCATTAGATGGACTAGTGCACGTCTTGCATGCATATTACGGTCACTGCCATGTATGAGTTTTTGTTTTCAAACCCACTGATGCTTGAATTACATTTAAATGACTACCAGGAGAATATGTTTTCAAACACAAAATAAAATAATTACATATCTTCAATCAAAGGCAAGCAGGGCTTGACGCCACTGTCGTGACGTGTATGTCGCAAGTATAGCCGTAGCTAGAGATGTGTGTAGCAACAGTTACTATGGACATGGCTACTAATTAAACTAGATCTGTGTGTAGCAACAGTTTCTATGGCAATGGCTATTAATTAAACTATAACTGTGTGTATTATATGGTGCCATCCTTTTGAGCAAAAATTGAGCCGGAGGCATCATATTTATACTAATCACATCACCATTCTAACGTAAAATTAAACTATAGATGGTTATTACTATGACATTAAAAAATGTGTAATATGCTTATAACTGAAGGGTAAAATTAGGACCAGTTTCATAGTCGAAGATAGCACAGTAGACAAGTTTCAATATAGATGGAAGGAGTACAAGACCTGGACCCAAATCAGAATACGTTGCTGGCTCACATACGTAATAACCCTGAAGACATGACCCTTCATAAACAAAGACAAGTCAAAGGCCCAGGGTCCTTCTTTTTTGGTAGTCTATTGTATTATTGTCGGCTAACAATACGTCCAGTTTACAGTACTTTTTTTCTGCTAAGTTTCGGCCGTTCGTCGTTTTAGTAAATATGGCATTTTTGTACAGTTTTTTTTAAACTTTAAATTACGCTCAAATATTGGTCAATCATAACCAATAATCAAGTTTGCACCAATGGCCACTATTGTAGGTACCAGTCATTTGTGTAACCATTGGTAGAGGCGCGTTGATCGAGTTGCCCATTGAATAAAAAGTGTAGCTTTAAAGTCGGTGAATTATTCATAAATAAGAGAAAAACTGTATGTTGGCGACGCTTGCACGTTTCAGACGTAACATTAGTGTTTGTTCTGTGCGCTTGTCAGTTGCAGCATACATATTTTGTCTCATATTTATAAATTTTGATTTAACATTTTTTAATGTTTCAAACAGCAATTTTTGAAATTTGTTGTGTAAAGTACGTTCGCCTGATAATATAATAACCATGCTATTAGCATTATGAAATACAGTCACGCTCTTTATCAACCTAAAAGTTTTTTTGTGGTTTCTGTGAAGAATTATTGAAGAATATTTGTAACTTATAAGACTTTTTTTAATGTCTTACTCTTATGAATATCAACCCATGACCTATCACGTTTCTGTCTCAAGAAATTATGGTCAGCCTAATTTTTGGCTCCTTTCCTCGGCGTAGGAGAGTATGGTTTTCTAGTGCTTTCGTTTACTCGTTGTAGCGTGGATGATGTAGCTTCCTGTTCAAGTTTGGCTATTAAAACTTGGTTCGTGGTCAAAAAATTAATATTAACGTAAGCGTTAGGAAGAGTCATGAATATTAAAATCAATACGATCTTTAAGTATTGTTCTACGCTCAATTTTTGACGTGTCTTGTGCGATAAAACAAATTACTTAAGCCATTGTTAGATGTAAACATATTTTCAAATAATTTATGTAATAATCCTACAAGCAAAAAAATCATTTCAACCAATAAGAAGGTAGTTTCAGCTAATTGAATAACAGTTATTTTGATAGTGATTAATCCCAACACTGTATATTTAATCTAATTATTGTATTTAATAATAGGCAATAGCTTGATTAGTTTTAATTAAAGGCGTAGGAATGTGTTAGCTGGGCAAGGGCCAAAATAAAATTGTATTGCCCTAGAAAATGAAGTCTCCTTTCTTTTTATAACACTAACGGCCCTATCACATATGCTAATAAATGTGATAAAAAAAACTGCTTTGATATAAACCAAAGAATCATTCGGTGTCTTTACGGTAACATTTTCAGCTATCATCTCGACAGGGGAGACTGGTGGCCCCCAAGTCCTTCTCTTACTTACGCCCAGTGAGCTCTGTATACTAGAATCTACTGAATACTGGAGGGGCATATTAAAAATTCGCATTATTTCCAAATGGCTTATGTATGTGTAAAAGAGAAAAGGGATACCCGAAGATTTCCTTCTCATGTATTGATGTACAAACGACCGCTCGAAAAATTCATCCACATATATGACAGCTATATTATGAAGCTGCATGCCTACGTACCTGATTTTGATTACAATGTTTTGTTGACGTTAAAATTATTGACGCTTTTATAAAAACAACTCGCCGTTAAGCGTGAGCCTCACACAAGGAAATTTAGTTTTCAATAGCTCATCATGGACCAAGCTTTAAGGTCACTGAGATCATTCTAGGTAGGTAATTAAAGTTACCAGTTTGTAGTTGTACCAAGGTTGGGTTATCAATCATTATATATAGTGGTACCCCTATTAATATGAAAGAGAAACGTGGAGCATAAAATCCACATAAGAATTATGTGGGGAAAAAAATGTTAGTGAACTAAAAATACGGTATGATGCCAGTGGCAGTGGGGGGTGATGTTCAAAGTGGAAAGGTCATGGCCCCCAAAAAAAGTGACAGTGGAATTTCCAAGGATGTAAGCATGGCATCTGCTGTCAACAGCTTAACTTACAACTGACTTAGCCAAAGGGGTAGGTATCTGCTTCCAAAGTTAGTTGTTCATTTTCTTCCTCAAGCGTTACATATGCCTACTCACGTTATTTCTATTTAATTTGGGGAATTAACCTTCATTTGCCATTATTTACGTCATACAGTAGAGGCTTTTCAAACTCTCATTAATTTTTTACTTGACTATTATTCTAGCCCGTGAATATCTTAGATACATATACAATTAAACTTGTAAGCTGTCAAAAATTACTTAGTGACTTTATTCAAATAACGAATGAAAACAGAATTTGAGCAGTACTGTTCAAAGTGCCACAACTTAACTTAAACTTTGAGTAAGTATCCCCATAAATGTTCAAATATTTAAAGTACTTTATAAAAATACAAATTATAGGTAATATTTAGTATTGAACAACTCCGCCAGACTTATTTAAAACATATTATTTATGGTAACGAGTTAAAATAAATTAATAAGATTTATCACACAAAACTTCACTATACAGTCAACTCTCGATTCTACGACCCCGGGAATAACGTCTCTCTCGAAGTAACGACCCTTTTTTGGGGAACCGTGAAAAATGTGAAAAAAAAAGGTCGAACATTTTAAGGAAATCGGCCGTAAAATGTGTTTGTTGCACTTGCAATTATTTTTGTGAGCGCTGTATTACTAGTAACTGGGGTAGGGCAGGTATAAAAATAGACACCACCCTATCAATGCCAGCCAATAGCACTTTACTCTGTCCACCCCCTCCCACAAGCAAGACAATGTTTCCCCGCGCGCGACTGCCGCTACATCACGCACCAGGCTTGTTTTTGCCATTGTTATTTTGATTCTCGATTTGGTTTGATTTTGTGAACGATTTTGGACGACCCACGCTATTTTTTTTTATTTGATACGAACTTATAATTTCGACGAAATGAGTGGAAAGAGGACCTTCTTGACGCTCATGAAGAAGTACGAGATCATCCAGGAAGTGGATGAGAAGAAGATTACAAAGACGAAGATTGCGCGGCAGCATGGCATCCCGAAGTCGACACTTTTCACGATTCTCAAAACAAGAGAAGAAATTGTGAATGCAGTGCAGAAGGAAGGCCACAATCTAAAGGCCAAAAATTTTAAGGGTGTGACGCACGCGAATCTGGATCAAGTTATGCTGGAGTGGTTCAGCCAGCATAGAGTGAAAAACGTGCCTATAAACGGACCGATGATGCAGAGGAAGGCCGATGAATTTTCCCTGAGGTTGGGTATAGAAAACTAGGTGTTCAAGTGGGTGGCTAGAGCGTTTAAAAGTGCATCACAGCATATCCAGACACAAGGTCATCGGTGAAAGCGCATCGGTCGACCCAACACCGGTGAGGGAGTGGATGCCCTTGCTCCGAAACATCCTTAGGCGCTATCAGCCTCAAGATGTATACAACGCTGACGGGCTGGGGATGTTCTACAACCCCATGCCAGATCACACTCTTGCTGTGAGAGAGGATAAGAGCAAGGGTGCGAAGAGGAGCAAGGAGCGCCTCACCATCCTTCTGTGCTCAACATGGACGGCAGCGATAAGATGAAGCCCCTCTTGATCGGTAAGTTCAAGAAACCCCGGGGTTTCAAGGGCAACATCCTGCCTTGTGACTATGATTTTAATAAGAAGGCATGGATGACCTTGGGGTTGTTCGCGAGGTAGCTTCAAGGCTTTGATTCAAAGATGGACGCCGCAAATATAAAAGTCGTGCTCTTCGGCAACAATTGCCCCACACATCCTGCTCTCGACAAACTCAGGAACATCGAGCTGGTGTTTCTGCCAAACAACACCACCAGCAAGCTTCAGCCTCTGGACCAGGGAATAATCCAGCAAGTGAAGGTGAAGTTCCGCGAGATTCTTGTACGGAGTATGGTGTGGTATCACGGCATGGGAAAGGAGGTCAAAAAGTGGGAAGTGTTTAGGGCCATGGAAGGAATCGTCGCCAGTTGGAGGGCCGTTGACTGGCGGTGATCACCAACTGCTTCCGACACGCCCACTTTGTCCTACCAGTTGATGAAGAGGCTGCCGTACGTGTGCTTCCCGCCGCTGCCAGCGCCGAAAACCCGGACGACCCATAGCCAGTGGACGCCAATTCCCAGCCAGGCACCTCCACGAAACCGCAGGTGGGCCCTCCATAGAACCGCAGCCTGGCTCATCAACAGCACCTTCGTCTGTCCCCCTGACTTTCACTCAGCCGTGCGACGAAGAAACGTGGCAGAAATTAGGCCCAGACTGCACGTATGAAGAGTACATAGCAGCAGATGATGACATCACAGTTTGGGGCACCCTCAACGACGCTGATATAATCAGGGAGCAGCAGGAGTCTAGCGATAAAGAGGGGGAGGAAGATATGGAAGAAGAGACTGAAGACATCCCCACGACGAAAGATGTTCTGAAAGCCGGGGACGTCTACGCAAGAGCACTTAAGTGCCAGGGTGCTATCGAGGAGCTGTGGTCCCAGTTCTATGATTTGAATCACTACATCGAGAAAACTAGCGTTAAGAAGAAGCAGGCCTCTATAATGGACTTCTTCAAGAAATAGGTAGTTTTTTCATGTGTTATCTAAAAAATGCAATTTTTGCGTATGAAGGTCGAGGGTGGAAGAAAATCGGTTAAAATTCCAATAACGACCCCTTCGAAATAACGACCCTTTTCCAGGGAACCGTGAAAGGTCGTAGAATCGAGAGTTGACTGTAGTAAGTCTTATAATATAACTGGATGGACAGTCATCTTTAGATAAAATTTTCGAGTTGTCATCTGCATACCATTGGGTAAGGAAAAATGAATCTTTCGGGTATCTCTTTCTCTTTTACACATACACAGGTCAATGTGGTTTTTTCACATTATTCGTTAATTTGATTGAATATATGAGACACATCAATGTATTATCAGTTAATAAAATAAATGTGTTAGTAAGGCTTTAAGAACATAACAAAGTTCGAAACTCATGACTTAATTATTTAAATAAGTTTATGTAAGCTAATATAGTAATACTTCATAAAAGCCTATAGCCAAATTGATCGTTTGAACGTAAGACTTCTACACAAAGTTTGTCATTCGAACAAAATTAATGTAATGTAATGATTTTTTAAGTTCTATAATATATTAACTATAATCTACATTCCCCATATAAAAAAAGTAAATTAAATAAATGTAGAACATTAGAAAAGTGTATGTTCACATAATTATATTTAATTAAACTCAATTTCACAAATTCTTAATAAATGCACAATTGATTTCAAACATTACGATAAATTTAATAATATTTTGATTCAGAACATGTAGGTACCTGTATTCAGGGCCGTAGCGAGGAGGGGGCAGCAGGGGCAGCCGCCCCGGGCGCCGGGCTCGAGGGGCGCCATCAAGATGTAGATTTAAAAAAATGTAAAATGTAAGATTGCGAAATTTATTCGAACGCGCAGTTAAAAAGACGTATACATTTCTCCTTTAAGAATAAAAATGGTGACTTGATGAAACTTCCATCATCCGAACACAAAATGTTTGTATAGATTTGGCTTGGGTGACACTGACAGTAAATTCTACTATGAATATGTGACGGACGAAGGACAAACATTCCAAGCGAGGTGGAGACAGCCAAGCGGAAGTAATTAGGGGCTGTGTCTGCTTAGGAATGTGGTCTCTTTGTTTTGGCACCTGTGAAGGGGGGTAGCAAGTAAGACAAGCTGCCAGTGAACAAACAGTTAGTGTGCGGTACGCGCAGTGTTTCGTGCCAAGGGAGGGCAGCAGGGGCGGAAGTAAAACGACCGAACGTGAAAGGAGCCGTGCAGAGAACGGCCTGAACGGGGAACGGAACGTAATTAAAATTTATCTGAGAAGCGTGTGACAGAATAAATTTGAAATATGAAATTTGCTCGTTGCCGTGACACTGTAATGACATTTATTTTATTAGCATTGTTTGTAAATTTGTATGACTTTGTTGATTGAGTTGCGTGTGAATTATTACACTGTGCCACGTGTGTGTGTCGAAATGGGGCCTACAAAGTTGTCGGGAGCACAAAGCAGAAAACGGAAAAAACAACAAGAGGCAGATAACATAGTTCAAGCCAAGCAGTGGCAAAAACTGGGTTGGGTAAAGAAGGTGGATCCCTCAACCACTGCGCTACCACTACAGCAAGGTATTGAAAGTAGGCCATCTACATCAACACTTTTAGAAAATGAAAACTTTACTAAAGTAACTAAGAATGTAACTGGTAGTGTAAATGTACATTCAGAGGGTTCTAGACCAAATCTTAACCAGTCCTTTCCAACATATACTCCTTGTGAAGATGTACAGGAACAGGATTTGGAAAATGAACCAACCAAAATTCAACTAGATTTTAATGATCCCACAACATGGTCTGATTTGAATGACCATGTGAGAAGCTTATTAGTTGAACATGGTCCAGAACAAAATAAAACAGGTAATTTTCTTTTATCAATTAATTCAGAAAAAAGGCATTTTACGGGAAGTTGGTTCCATAAAAAACTTTTGAACGGAGAAAGTGTAGAGCGAAATTGGCTAATTTACAGTGAAGAGAAAAAATCTATTTACTGTTTCCCCTGCATGCTATTTGGAAAGCATTCTAATTCATGCTTGGCAAATCCAAAAGTAGGATTTTCTGACTGGAAAAAATTACACCCTCGAATTCCAGAGCATGAAAATTCTGTAGAGCACCGTGAATGCTATGTTACTTGGAAAAACTTTGAAAAAAGGATTAAAGAGGGCAGTACAATTGATACTGAACTACAGGAAATTATCATAAAAGAAAAAGAGAAATGGCGGCACATTCTCAGAATTATTGTTGATTGTATTTTGTTTTGTGCAGTCAACAACTTGGCTTTTCGAGGTTCAAGTTCAAATATACGTGAGGCCAATAATTGTGGTATTTTTTTAAATTTGCTAGAGTTTGTTTCTCATTATGATAAACAGCTAAAAGAACATATTATCTTAAGCAAAGAAAAAAAAGGAATTACAAATTACTTTTCTCCAACAATTCAAAATGAGTTCATCAATTTAATAGGTGACGCTGTACGCCAAGAAATATTAAAATATATAAGAGAGGCAAAATATTTCTCAATTTCATTTGATTGTACACCAGATGTAGCCCATCATGAACAAATGTGCCAGATTATTAGGTACGTGAAAGTTTCAGAGGGTGTTTACTCTATTGAAGAAAGTTTCATTGATTTCATCAAAACTAGTAAAACGACTGGAGCTGGTTTAACTGAAGAGATTCTACAAAAAGTAGAAGCCGATGAACTTGATATTCATAATTGCCGAGGGCAAACTTACGATAATGGTTCAAATATGGCTGGGAAGTATTCAAGAGTCCAGGCGCGTATACAAACAATTAACAGCCATGCACGTTTTATGCCATGTGCTGCTCATTCATTGAATTTGGTTGGTGTTCACGCTGCTGGAGTTTCTCCAGATGTTATCACATTTTTTGGAACAGTACAAGAACTGTACAAATTGTTTGCTTTCAGTGTCAAAAGGTGGGAAATATTATCCAACAAACTTTCTACCACTCTCAAGCGTCACTGTGATACAAGATGGGCATCCAAATATTCTGCTGTTCATGCACTTTATTCACAGCTTGATAAAGTCATCGAGGCCTTAGAGGAAATTTCTAACAACCCTCAATTCCATGACTGTTTATCAGTGGTTAAAAGTCTTCTTAAACAAATTAATTTTAAGTTTGTTTGTTACTCTGTTATGTGGGACAAAATACTAAATCAGATCTCCTGCGTGAATGAACAGCTACAGCACAAAGATATGACCGTGGACCGTGCAGTTAGTCACTTGACTGGATTGAAAGATGCTTTACAAGACATCCGAGACACAGGGATTGATGTTATACTGGATGAAGCATCGAACATCTGTGCTGCAACATCTCTTGAAATTGACTGCTTCTTCGAGAAGAAAAGAGCAAAGAAGAGGAAAAGACTGACTCTGGAAGAAAGTGAGGACACTGTTTTGACAGGAAAGCAAAGGTTCAGTATGGACTTTCATGTTATTTTGGACAAAGTCTTAGAACAAATGGAATGGCGTTTTAAATGTTTTATTGAAGTGTTGGATGACTTTAATTTTTTAACGGGCAAGTCTTTGCATTCTATGACTGTAGAAGATTTAAAAGCAAGTGCAAAACGCTTAGCAAATAAATATGATAAGGATCTGGATGCTTCTGAAATAGAGGGGGAAATAGCTAGTTTTAAGTTTCAGGCCAGTTCTTTATTTGAAAAAAGTCAGGATATTTCAAAAGCAACGTCTCTTGACCTATTAAATTTAATCCACAAAATGTCTATAGCCACATCTTATCCAAACTTAGTAATTGCTTTCAGATTATTTTTAACATTGCCAGTTACTAATGCATCTGGTGAACGAGGTTTTAGCAAGCTGAAAATAATAAAAAATTACTTAAGGTCATCAATGGGTCAAGACAGGTTAACACACCTGGCAATTCTATCAATAGAAAAAGATATTGCTAAAAATATTAATTATGATGAAATAATCAATAATTTTGCTGCTGTTAAAGCTAGAAAGGTGAAACTGTAAGTATAAAATAATTCTGTTAATATTTTAAAATAATGTTACTTCTACATTTTTCATAAGTAATTGAGCTAGCAGTTAATAATAAACAAAAAGTATTCTTCATTCAATTCAAACTGTTTAAAAAATTTCTATTTACGACAACATGTATTTAAGCTCATATAATCAGCACAGACTATTGAATAAGATTATCTATATAAGTAAATTTTTAGTAAAAAGAATATTAAATTATAATAAATATTTATTGAAATTTTTTTTTTGTTACTATTTAATAGAATTAGCAAATTATAAACGAGACAATAATTCAAGACACATTAGTAATAGAAAGATGTTTGCTATAGAGCTATTGTATCACATCTGAAACAGGTATAGAATACGATATGACACCATCAACTGCTCAGTTATGACTGGGCGGAAATGGTTGGGTGGGGAGAGGGGGCGCCAATGTTACTGTTTGCCCCGGGCGCCAATTACTCTAGCTACGGCTCTGCCTGTATTAACTATATTCAGACAATGCTTATGTAATATTAATGATAAAAGTAATATATGAGGTGTCAGTAGAAAACTACAAAATAAATTATGCATATAATTGAAAAATTATAAACTTGACAAAGTAGTTTTAGAAAAATGTCAAAACACTCTTTCTATTCATTCCACGATTTCTCGGTTTGAGACACTTTTAATATTATGCAAATGAACCAATATAACAATTATTATTTATACACACCAATTAGTGAATTTTCAACAAATTGGTTAAAGATTAAAATAACTTTTATGTACAGTTGACTTAAACAAAGAAAGAATTAATTTTATACTGGTAATTTGTTTTAATATATCGATCTTCAAGACTCCATTTTATTACGACTCATTTTGACCAATCATATGACGTTTAACATTCCAGATTGAAAACAGGCCAATAGTACGAGAGTATTGAAAAAGAAACTACCCATAATGCAATAGTAAAGGCTTGTGTAGCTCCCTCTTCTTTCATCGACCTCAAGTTCTTGTTTCCGCTTCTTCTCTCCGCGCGAGACGCCATTTCTAACGAAATAAGGTTTTAGGTGATTATATATTATTTTATTAATATAGAATTCATATTTTACAAAGTTTTGTTCGAGGAACAGTATGGCGGCGACGGAAGAAGTCAAAATTGATAACGATGCTAATGGAACCCAAGAACAAGCTCCACAAAATCACTTTGGTGGAAGAGGCGGTGGACGTGGTGGACGCCGTTTTGGTGGTGGCCGAGGAGGTGGACGAGATGACAACAGAGGAATGCGTGGCGGACAGGACGTAAGTATTTTAGCGAATGTTCATAGATTTAACACAAAGTAGAACTTAACCATACTTGACTCAGGCTCATATTAGTTCTAAACAAACGTCTTGGAAATAAAATTTGGTGCATTGACCGGATAAAGAAGCATCCCAACCACAACTTTATATTATCTGCAGTTGACATTTCCTTTATATTCCCTTTACTGAAAGCTAAATATAAATTTCCAACAGCTATGCTAGACAATCTTTTGAGCAATTTCTCTGGTATGATAAAATGTAGGCTAAAGGTTATGTTACGGTCATATAAATGGTGATTGGATCTGTTCAAATACTCATTTTTTTATTTGAGATATTTAACGTGGATTTTCTAAATCTACTAATTTTATCAATACACAAGAATTTCTAAGAGCGACAGCGAAAGGACCTTATCAATTTTGCCAGGAAAGGTATTTTCACATACGCTACCTTCCACGGTTATTTTACGCATGCCACAATTGACATTGGGCTGACAGTTTAACTTCCTTTCCGAATGATGTTGTCTATGGACTTTTATTCAAGAAAAATTTGTCGACCCGGTTACTCACAAACATCATGTTTCAAATAGTAAGTGATTGGTATAAAGGCCCCGACATAGACTTCGTATTCATAGGTCTGTAGACTGTGTACCATAAGAAATCGATGACACAATATCAGATTGCTCTGGCCACAGAGTCCTTATACGTACGTCCTTACTCTAGAAGTTGCCCTAACTTTCTACATACTCGTTATACGGACTACCAATCACAGCCAATTAAATATGCGCATTGAAATAAGGAAAGAATTGCAGTGATAGAATCCGTTGCTATGGAAACATAATACAAAATGGAGCTATTTCAGAAATATTTTTCTAAAAATCTAAACACCCTGGGAAGAGCTGCTTATAGGAAAATGTTTTCTTAGAAATATCAAGTCCTCAGAAATATTGGCTCTGCTTTTGTAGGTTCATCACCCCTATTTGGTTTATACTCCATTTACTAGCGTCATTTAATTTTTTTGTAATTGATAAATTATGGAGACTAGTGATTTTGAAATGGATTCTCTCCTTATTTATTGTGTTCGGCAAAGGCCTGTTTTGTTAAGTAAAAAACTTGAAGGACTTTGAAGGCGCTCTAAGAAAATAAAATGCTTGGTTAAGTATTTCAGAAATCGTCGAGATACCAGGTAAGGTTTGGCTACTAGTAGGCCTACTTTTACTTTAGAATCCAAACCCCTTTTTTTTTACAATGTTGTGTTTATTTATTAAAACTAGAACAAAAAAGAATATACATACAAGCATGTATGGCTTATGCTAGTATTTTTTTTATCAGGCCTACTCCTTTTTTAGGCAATTAGAAAATCCACCTCAGAAACATATTTGTAATAGTGGAACCAAAACTTCTCTTTCCATTTTGTGTTTATATTGGATTTAACCATGAACACTAGAAAAAAAAAAGGCTATTTAAATTGTTACCTGTCCATATGTTTTTTAAGCCCAGTCCTTTTTAGGCTCTTAAAGAAAATCCACCTGAACTAGAAACATGTTTGCACGAGTGGAATCTAAACCACTTATCCAGATTGGGTGGCATTCTTTCTTCTGGTGTACATTGGCACATGTAATTAATCTTGAAATAGGACGTGCAAGTTTGTGATAGCCGCAATGGGCAGTACCACTCATAGGGGCTACTTATTATGTTAGGCAAAACCCAAAGTTTTTTTTTAATAATTCTGCCTTTTTAATTAAGTAGAAGCATCTTGTCAAATACCCGCCTCAGTGGTGTGGTTAGTTTACGCACTAGTTTTGTGTTGAGCTTGACTGCCTAGGATGGGGAGATCAAGGTTCGAATCTCGGCCAGATGAACTGGGGGTGTTTTTTTTCCCCTAAATGGTTTTCCAATCTCATTCCACACAAATGCGGGTTCGGTTCCTCTAAATTCAACCTTCACAATTACTAATACATTAGTGTAGTTAGTACTCGTAGTAAGACACGGTGCTTAATACAAAAAATATTAAAAGTGCTCGTCTTGTTTTCATCCAAAATACTAGTAGGCCAACATCGGTTTTGCATTTTCAGGCAATTGCAAACACTTATTATTTTAAGTTTGATAGTTAAAATCGAGCTATAAATATATTTCTTGTGATTGAACTTAACCTACATTTTAGTATAAATACTGGAAGTTTTCTCAACAAAGTTGTTTTTTGTTTCTTTGATCAGCTGACTACTTGATGTGCGCTCCTTGCTGTAGACTATTTTCTTTCGAATTCTTTGATTGTATGAAGTCCCTTACTATCTCATTAGTTGAAACGGTCACGTGATTACGGATATTGACTCTGTAATCGTTAGTAGAATTTCTTACGGGCCAGGATCACAGACTACAGACCTACGGATATAGTGTCTGTGTGCCAGGGACAAAACTCAAGAATTGTACTTTTTTTAATCACTAAATTTATACTGCCACTAAGTTGTACAAAAATGCAGGGAATCCATTGATACTAAATTAAAGATTTATTAAAAAAAAAATTTGCTAAAACATATTCAAAACCAAACTTGCCTTAAACAAAAATAAAAGAAAAATTTAAAATATCCCAAATCTTCTAACAACTTTCAGGAACAAATATTGAAAACTGGCTTTAATGCTATTTATGCAGAGATTGGGGTTTGTATCCCAATCAGGTCTACTGAGGGTGGTTTTTTGTTTTTCACTCAGTCTCCATGTGAGTGTGGGTACACTTCCATCCTCAACTCATTAGCATAATTAATGGATATTATAACTCAAATATTTAGTAAGATGTGATGCTAAATAAACTAATAAAGAAAAAATATTTAATAATATTCCCTAAATGGTTGGTTAAAAAAGTTAAATGTCTAAAAGGACAGTTGCCCAACATATCCTGCATCATTTGGTTTTTGAGCGACTAGCTGTAAAGTAAATTTGATATTCATTTTATATGTATTAGGCCATGACCATTGCCCATAAGTAGAACTACTTGTACACTCCAGGGTCACCATGGCACTAAAAAAAGGGGGGAAACACTAAAATTGATTTTAGATGAGGAATTCTATGGAATGGTCAGCCTTGAACAGGGTGTTTACCATCCGGGAAAATGGGAACTAGCCGAGCATTTGAAATGAGGAAACGGAAATAAGTCAGGAATTTTGTAAATTACAAAAAAAATAATGGCAAAATGTTGCTTATTCAAAATATGAAATAAATCATAAAAATCTAAGCAGAGCAAAATTTATCCACATCAGAATAAAAATGTCTGAGAGCGCTGACCTATTTTAAATACTCATAAAAGATTAGTTTTCAGCAAAATCCACTAAGGCAACTCGCTCTTGTTCTTTCAAATTAGCTTTGCAATCGTTCAGTGCACTTGCCTTGTTTCAAGCTATATAACTGTGTGGACGAAGAATGCTCCAAATTTTACTTAAACAATCATCAATAAATTCTTCATGTAGAACAAAGTCATTAACGTAGACTGATCTGTTGTGGCCCACTGTTTGGATGTGATCTCTTCTGTCAAATCTTTAAGTGTAGAGAGTAAGGTCTGCACTGAAACAGGCCCAGAACAGTGTTCACACTCTTTTAATGCACGCGTTTCATTATCTGTTGAACATACCCTTTTTTATAACAGATCTTTCTCAGTAAATTGAGATTGGAGGTTTGATCCTTGCATTGTGAGGATAATGTTCTGGTGAATGATAAATACACATACTATATGGGTACTTCTAGCACCCACAAGGATACAGGCTGTAGCTCTGCAAAATTTGAAAATCCAATGGAAATGAGTAATTAGGATTTTTTTTCACAAAATTCTGCATCTGTTCCTGAAGATTACACAGATAAACTTTTTGGTATATGTTCTCTCTGTGATATTCCTTTGTGCCAGTACATACGTTGCTGTATTCATCCTCATAAAACTGAAGGACTGCAGATTTTATACTGTGACACTCCAAAATCAGCACTCGCCTTCTCCACTGACCAGCTAATAGGTATACATGATATTAACTTGATTTTTTCAGCTATTGTAGAAACTGAATTAATTTTACATTTGATTTTATCAAGAAGTGTTTTATATTCACTGCCAAGCTTGATAAGTTTAGGACTTTGAGCTGATACAGGGTTGTCTGCTTCCAACGTAACATCAAAGTTTTTTCAAGGTTTTATTTCATAGCTGAAGACATCTGCTTCAACTTAAGCTTACCAAGAGCAATTTTTCTTTGTTCGCTTAACCTTTCTTGATTTCTGATAGGGGAAACACCTACTTTTATGAAAGAAGGATTTGCAGATAGTTCTGATTGTTTTGAAGGTGTGTTAGGTGTGAATGAAAATCACATTGAAGATCATTAGTTTCTTCATTGTCATGTATTTTTATGTAAAAGTTTGAACATAATGATTGTCGGGGTATGAATGTGAAATGCTTTATTTTATCAACAAATTGTAAAGAAATAGTAAGGAAGCTTTTTCTAACAGTTGATGTCTTTTATCTCATAAGTGGATCACAAAACTTACTTACAAACAAATGGGTATATATGCTTGCAGTGTACATTTTTTGATGATGTAAACAAATAGTTTTAAAGCTATTTTTTGTTTTTCCTACTCTCAACCAAAGCATACTTTTAAATTCTTTGTCTTGTAAACTTTCATAATCTAAAATACCAGTGGATAGTTAAGTAGCACTCATTCTGTGTAAATTTTCCATTTGAACAGATATTCATTTTGTTATTAATTGTTTATAGGGGCCTACCTTAAATTAAAAAATCTTTTAGTAGTCCTAGCTAACACAAGAATGTATGTCCTAAGCTTCACTGTCATAATTTATTATTCCATTAAATTGTATTTTATTTTAAAGACTTGCACATTAAAATTATTTTAAATGTATTTGTTTTTTAGAGATTAAAGATGTAGGTAGTAGCATAATCAGTTTTTTTACAAACCTGTCTAAATTATTCCAAAATCATTATCTCAACAGAACAAAGAATAGTTAAATCTATAATAGGCCTACTATGAACTTTATTTTTCATTAACTCACAACTTTTATCTGAGAAAATAATTTAGATAAACAAATTATTAACAATACACACAAATTGTTTCATCTTAATATGGCTACTGGCTAGTTATTTGGAGGGAAAATCCAAGTGCAGTCAACTTGTAGCCTGAATAATTTACTGTTTAGTGTCTTCTTTGGTTGAACATCTTTAAAGTTAAGTTACTATTTATGATTTAATTATAATTTATGTTTAGTTATATTAATACTTACATCTAGGCCTACAAGGAACTTTGCTACACTATGAAGTGTTAATTTCTAATTAAATTTAAATAAATATAACAAAGCTTGGGATTGAAAATACAAGTTAAAATTTATAATTTAATTAAATGTGGTGTTATATATATCGTGTGTGAAAAATTTCACAAAACTATATTTTATCGGGGCTACATTTTTATTATATTTAATTATAAAAAAATAGTATGTATTTAAAAAAAATGTATTTCACTTCTAACAAATATCATATGCTTAGCATATAAGAGCTTTCATTTGACACTAAGTTAATATAATAATGATAACCTTATTAGTTGAGAAGATATATGTTTTTAAATAAACATTGTAGCCATTTCTTCGGTGAAAAATGATCATCGTTGGACAAGCTTTGAGCTTCCATATCTTTGGAATGGCTTAGCCTATAGAATAAATATTTTTTTTTAGAAATAGTCCTTAATATATCCCTGCATCAACAGCCGACATCTTTCACTTTGGGCGGCTGTAATTAAAATATGGTAATGTATGAATGTGATAGTTAACCACAGTAATTCAGGCTAATAATATTATAATTTATTTGAGGTCTGTTTTGTAGCGATGTGAAAATAGTATTGAAACTTTACTAAAATCTATATTTTCCTTTCTATACACTTTTTTTACTCTTCGTTTTCTTCTCCCCCCACCCCAATACTTATACTGATATTAGTACTCACACTCCGGTATCGGATCAGTATCAAAAGAAACAATTTTTTTGTCGTCTTCACTTATGCTAAGATTACATGTTTACTAGGGTGGACTGTGGACTGTGGAGGAAGAACAAATGTGCATTGTTTAAGCAGAAGAAGCGGAGTATACAAACAACAAATCTAGTTAAAAAAAAAAGGCACCTCCCAGAAGTTAATTATGAAAGTTTTTTCTAAGATGAAAGCATCTTTTAAAATTTGTTTTAAAATATTGAAAACCATTCTAATTTTCAGTTTTTAAATAAATATGAAAGTACATTTAGGATGCAAGAGTTGAAATTATTGCTAGATTTTTTTTCCCGATTAAAATTTTAATACCGATACTTAGTGTTTTCAATATTTTTTTCGATACGAGTTTGATAACGATATTTTTCTTCCGATATAAGTACGGTATATATAATATCTTTTCTATACCACATCCCTACTGTTATGACACAACTTGTTTAATGTTTTATTCCACTTAAAAAAAGTATTCATGGTCAGAAAAGGTATAACAAATATAGCTTCACAATGGTGATTGACAAATTTAAATCATGGAAATGATCATGACGTAAACAAGTTCTTTACAAGGGTGCACCCAAGCAGTTGATAAAAATAATATTTTATTCAGTTAAATATATTATAAAATAATGTTTATGTGCGTGCTTGTAGGTATGTGTGTCAAACACACTAATGTTGTTCGCTGTCCCTTATGGACCTGTGAAATATTTTGAATTGATGAAACTCCTAACTTTTTTGTGAAAATAGTGGCATTATTTCATTTCTAGGAAATATTAATAGCTTAGTATCCGTCTTTGACTCGTTTCTTATTGCTCTATGTAACTAAAAATATGTTTGGGAATATAATAATAATCTTTATTTCTGATATTTTATATGATGCTACTGTCACTATAAATTTACTCAAGTTAATATATTATCTATGTACATACGGTACTTCCTTTTTATTGCCTGGTCTTCTTTAATAAGACGATTGAAGTTTGTACTCCATTTTGGAATATTTCTGTGTTAATAATTATATATAATTGTTTATTCTATTAAAACTATTTCTCAACTATTTATAAATAATGACTTATCACTTCAAACACAAAACCATCTCCTTTTAATGACAAACAGAACTTCGGCAAACATGAACGATTTCCTGAACTTAATTTTACTAACTAATGTTGCTTTACTATTTTGAATTCCTGGTTTATTCATCTAAACTTAAATCTATACATTAGTTTAGCTCCTGCAAACTAATACTTTCTTTAGGTTTTTTTGTTACCCAATTTACCATTTTAAAAAAAACTGCTTGCCTACACTGACATTCTGCTTTGTCATTTTGTTTTTCTTGTACCATCTGCTTGTTCCTAAGCTCTCCTTTACTATAATTATATCAAAAAGGGGCTACACAGAAGGTTGCATACTGATTGAACATGTTCAGCCATAATTTATTGGTGCCTTCTTAACACTCATAATTGTAGTTTAGGCCCTCCTTACTTTAACTTAATTTTAATTTGAAATACTCTAATGTTTTTTCTCGGGATTGTTTGTGAAGGTAGGATTTATTTATTTTTTAAGGGGATTATTAAAGTGCCATTACTCAATGAGCACTTAACAGTACAGTAAGTACTAATAAGAAGTGATTATTCTAATATTGTGTAGAGTTTTGTCATTTTAATCTCAAGGTCTAGGAAGAGATATTTAGCTTTGAGTAACAGCCAACATGTTTTAAGAGGGGCAATACTGAGAAATGAGAACTACCCCATTTCTACAACCAGTTTTAATTAAATAGAAAGACATAGCATATTGATATTTTCGCCATGTATGTGGTGGTTTGCCGACTGACCAGTTTACTGGGAGTATTAAAATGCAGGACTATGGAGTTGGTAGGTACACTTGCCTTCAACTCTTGCCTCCTCTGTTTCTACTCTCTGACTTACTCTTTCAGAAATGGCTAATGCATATTATTTAGTAATAAATTTACTGCAATAAAGTATTACTACTCAAATACAGATGACTTAATGAGAATCTTCTTTAGTATTGTGAATTTATATTTGAATAAATTTCTCAATTAGAATTCTAAATATTGGTGCTAAAATTAAAATTACTAATTTATTATATATTGTTATAATATTATGTTTTTATTTTGAAATCTTATGAGTCTATGCATTTTTTCCAACTCCACGGCCTTGGTAGAGCGGGAGGGGGGGGGTATGTATTTTGAATTGTAAATCTTGTATTCACAATTTATTTCTCTTTGCAAGGTGGTGATTAGTTAGTTCGTCTGCATAAAAATAACCAGATTAATTTGATTTTCAATTGGAAATTAAATACAAATAGAAAAAAAGTGTTTTTATTAATAGTTTGAAAAATAATACCTATTTTGATTATTATTTTGAGATGTGGCAGACGAAAATTACAAAACAATCTTCTTTTCAAATATTTAGGAATTAAAATATCTCTTTGCATTTATTTATATAAATAACTTTATTTTTTTGCAAATTATTTTTAAATGTATTTTTCTATAAAATAGAAAATTAAAAGGACTGGAACCCAATTAAGAACCTAAAAGAGCTGGAACTTTTATAAATTTTTCTCTTACTTTTTTAACCAGAGCCGATAAATATTTTCGTTTGACATTCAGATGGTCAAGCCGCTATTAGCAAGAATAATGCTTTTGCTTGTATTTAGATTGTGGAATCGTGTTTGGATAAAACAAAGCTATTTTTGATAGATCAATTTTGACATAAATTTACATTATATTTTTTTTAAACCCCAAATATGAAATCAAACACTCACTAAGAACTGTTGCCTTGTAAGTTTAAATGATGTAGATGTATATATATATCACTGGATTTTGTTTTAACACCACATACTACTACCTGTTCAATTAATACTCAAAAGTAGGCCTACTAATCACGATAGTGAGTTGGGATGAGGAAGGTTGAACTATCACTAATATGACAATGCGTGTTCTATTTTTTTTAAATTACTTATGTTTTGCCTACAATTTTGTGACTCAACAACAAGGTGCCTCCTGCTTTGGTGGTTGAATGGTCTAAGGCAGTGATTCTTAATTTGGGGAGAAATTTGAATATATAAGGGGGCGTTGTGAAAATAGTACAATAAAAAAATCTTTTATTTAATTGTGAATAGATAAAAACATAACATGACTCAAAATTGACAAACAAATGTACCTTTGAGGGTTGCATGTAGATAATTTCGAAGTAGTTTTCAATTTCCGCAAAAGATGGTGTTCTTTACTGCTCAACGGTTAACTGAAAAGAAAGGTTATTTAAAAATATATGAATCTTGACACTCTAGCAGTAAAAATTATAATCTTGAGCTAAAATGGCTGACAAAATCAAACGGCCAAAACTTCTATCTATATAGCGCTACTATATTTCATGCATGAAAGAAATCGACTGGATATCATGAAATGAGGGGACTTAAGACTGAAGCTAACTAAATTGGTGCCTGAAATCAAAACCATTTGTAGTAAACACCAATCTCAAGGATATCACTAACTTGATAGATTTTTCTTGAGTCTAATGAGCTAGGACTGCTCGGCCTACAAAGGCTAATTTAAATTTACTGTGTTTGTAACTCGTAAGTATTGTAAATTTAAAATGGTATTATTGATTACATAATTTTTTGTTTAATTTTAAATTTTATTATAACCTTGCAACACCGTATTTGTTTTTGTATTAATGGGGGAAAAGGGGTGGGGGGCATCAAATATTTTGAAGTATTGAGGTGGGGCATGGTGCAAAAAGAGGTTAAGAACCATTGGTCTGAGGCATCACACACTCAATAGACTGAACTGCTGATGATGGGGCGACCGAGGTTAGAATCCTGGTTGGGTGTACTGAGGGTGTTTTCTATATCCCAAACAGAACTAAATGCCCGTGACCCATTTATGTTCTGTAACCCCTTGTTCTAAATTGTTTGGGAAAGTAAGAATTTATTTTGGGAAACCTAAAAAATACAGGGAATTTTATATTTATAAATTTGTGACAACTCTTATCTGGTTCAATGTTTGATTAATTCTAAAGATATTCAATCAAGCACCGTTAGGTTAAATATTTTAGGCTATACTATACAGTTTGGTTAAATTTATTGTTGAAGAATCCGAGTCTCTAATTTAGCCTAAAATCCGGATCTTGCAAAAAACTATGAACATAAGAGGAATTATAATACAATAATAGAAAATACAAATAACTAAATGTTCAACATTTTTTCCTTATAATCTATTCATTATAACATTCATACATTCATTTAAGTGTTAAATTGCTGGTCTGGGGCCTTGTTATTAAGTTCATCCTCTAAATATAATTGATTCTGAACCCCAAATAACGAGTATTGCGGCTCTAAAACAACTTTCATTTGAAAAATTAAAAAAAAATCCTTTTTAACGGTTTGAGTTTGGAATCCAAAGTTTTTTCGAATCTTAAATATCTTTAAGAACTTGATGGTCCCATCCATAGTTAAATTCAAAATTGTTTTTGTTTTAACTGTGAGTCTTGACTTCAGAAAATAAATTGAAATTATTTGCATCACTGCACTATATGTGAGTTTTATTTAGAATAAGCACCTAAATCTATACCTAACCTACTAGTTGGTCCGCCCCGAGTATATTACGCCCTCGGTACCTTGCCCTGTTGTGAATATTGAAAAGTAGTAATAAATCATAGGCTTAAGCCTGTAACCCGAACAAAACAGGTAGTAAGAAGTATTGCTATAAAAAATCAATAATGCCACAAATCAATCCAATTATGTTACCAATGGTATTCTTATTCTTGTTCAATAGCCATATGACCCGCCTCGGTGGCATAGTTGGCTAACGCTCTAGTCGTGTTGAGCTCGACCGCCAAGGATGGGAAGATCAAGGTTCGAATCTCGGTCAGGTGAACTGGGGTAGTTTTTTCCTAAATGGTTTTCCACTCTCCTTCCACGCAAATGCGGGTTCACTTTCTCTAAATTCAACCCTCCCATTTCCTAATCCATTAGCGTAATTAGTACTAAAGCATATAACCCGAATGGGTAGTAAGACGCGGTGCTAAATATAAATAGCCATATGAAAACATTAACTTATTTAGTTAATTTACTGTTTGCAGTCTAAATTCACTGACAAAAGGACTGAACCTGTTGAAAGACAAAACACATAATATTAATAATAATAATCAAAAGAATATGTGGTACTCATAGGTAGTCTGTTAATGATAGGTTTTTACCTGAATGACATTTTAAAAATCATGTTTAGGTTTTGGACTGCCAAAACTAAAATATCACTGTTTTGTTATAAATGTTACATTTTTAACTACATGTTATATCTTACATTTAAAATAACGTAAACATAAGTTTTCTCGCACATTTCATTGCTTTTAATAATTTCTTTTAGCCAATCCAAAACAATATTTTGAACATAGTTAAAAGTACTTATTCTTAGTTGTGGAATGTTATCGATAATGTGTAATATAGTGCATACATTTATACTATTTAGTAAAGGCATCATATTTACTTTGAAAAGAGAAAATACTTGTGTGTGTGTATATATATATATATATATATATATATATATAATGATTATCATTATATATATATATATAATGATTATCATATTTAGAAATATTTAACTGAATAAAATATTTTTATCAACTATGTGGGTACACTATTGTAAAGAACTTGTTTGCGTTAAGATAAATCACATGGTTTAAGTTTGTCGGCCACCATTTTGAAGCTATGTTTGTTAGACCTTTTGTGAAAGTGCTGTGAATAATTTTTTTTTTAGGTGGAATAAAACGATAAATAAGCTTTGTGCCCGACCTCAAATAAATATAAATAATATTGGCCTAAATTACTAAGGTTAACCATCACATTCATATATTACCATCTGTTTTCATTGCAGTTATTCAAACTAACATATGTCAGCTGTTGGTGTAGGGATACATTAGGGACTATTTCTAGTAACTTTTTGAGCTTTCATCCAAGTAAACTAAGGTTGTGTATGTACTATGGCATACAGAATAACATAACTTCACTTTGTTCCTCTCTTATTGTAAATACATTGCATTTTTCATAGGAAGATACTTTTAAATAAAGAATTATTTTTCTATGCTGTAAAAATGTATAGCATTTTATTGTATTTTATAGGTATTGTTAATATCTCTCAAAAGTGACAGCTGTAGGTCAATGACTTGGTGTATGAATATGCAAAAATAAATCTGGCCTAATTTTTCTGGCCATCAAATAAGATTCTCCCAATGAAAATTGAACATATAAATATATATATGTGTGTGTATTTTTTATTCTAGAACTCTAGTATGGACAATGACCAGGATATTATGATGATGGGCCGCGGAGGGTCAGGTGGAGGAGGAGGCAGTAGTGGGGGTGGAGGCAGAGGCGGTCGAGGCAGTCGATTTCGTGGGGGCCAAGGAGTCTCTGACGACCGGGGAATGCGCAGTCAAGATGTAAGTGACAGTTTTATATCTGTGCTATTTTCTTGGTTTGTAAAATTTAAAGACTTTTCTTTGTAGCTAATTGTGTTTTTGTTATATATAGTAGAAGCATTTTAGTGAAGTAGAATCATCGCTAATTCACTTATAATATCCCAATTGGGCTCTTGTTACAGTGGAAGCATATTCATGTGAAAATTATTTGGGATACTCCTCTTTTTTTTTGTAAAGAATAGGTTAAAAATTGTGCTAGATCTTCTGGTATAGGGTAATATTTGTTATATAATAATCATTTAAAGTTCCTCATTTTAGAAAACTGGGCAAACTCTTTACTTTCTCAAAGATTTAGAGAATGTATCGTATGAAGAGCTATCCAATCACCTCAGTAAATTTCATGGACACTGCTACCAAATATCTTTTGAATTATATCTTAAGTACAATAGAGAAGTTTTTCAAACTCCATACCTATTAAGTACTTATCATTATTGCCAAATCACTGAAATAAATGTTTATAACCACAGCCCAAGAGGTAATGTATTTTAATGTTTACTTTAGCTTTAGGGTTTCTCTATTCAAAACGTGTTAGTGGTTTGCATTTCTTTCCTGTGTCTTTATTTCGAATTAAATCTTTATAAAGAGTGAACAATATATCAACCTTTTTGGTGCCGGTGGTTAGGGGGTTGGTTACGCTAGGAATGCCAGGCCATCTAAAATTTATTTGAATGTATTTTTATGTTGCTTCAGTGGCCGTGTGATATCTGGCGGTGGTTCCCAACTTGGGGGCGTGAAACAATTAGTAAATAATGTTAAATTCAGCTAAGAATTGAGGAATCTTTTTATCTCAAACTGTTTGGGGCTTATATATATAATTTTTTTGTATAGTTCTATGTTGTGTGTGCTAGCACCTGAAACAGTAGTCGGCTATGTCTATAAAATGTTGGCACACAAACATTTTGAACAGTACTAGATGTGTTAGGTTACTTATGTATATTTCACAAATTTTATATCAACAAAATCGTGTGCGCACTGCACTGGTTCATTGTTACCACCAAAACATTATATAGTACAGTCTCACTATTGAACACATTCTGATTTACAAGCCAACAATCCTCAATCTCTAGCCTCCCCTCGGTTAACATCACACTTTTTTTTTGCCTCTATGTTAACAGTGCTACCTTAATTTTTGTAATTATAAAATAAAGAAGTAATTAAAAACAAAACTTTTTAATCATTCTTAAATGGGAGGGGGGATTTAAAAAGCTACTAAGAAGGGCGTCAGCTTAAAAAAGGTTGGAAACCACTCTTCTAAGGCATCACTTTGGACAAAGATTAAACTGCCAATTACAGGTAGATATGTATTAACACATTTTAGTCACAATGTGGGATTGGCAATGTCAAAACCTTATCGGTTCTTTTCTAGTTTAGTTTGATTTTAGTAAACGAATAATATTTAAAAAAATTGCTTATAATCTGGACAGGTAGTAAGACATTGTGCTAATATATATATAAATTTGAATCATTATCAATATTATCAAAGTTTCACATACCCCTAATGATTATTTATACAGTTGACTATTGTTAAATTGTCATAAACCGATAAAATGAGCCCATCCTAGACAATGGACGACCAATAACTACTGTTAATATTATATTAATCTTCAACTTGCTATGATGAACTTATTGGTGTGATGTTTTGATGAACGCTAACCAAACCTCTAAGAAGAACTGAGCAAGTTATACTTCATTCTCATAACAAAGATCCTTTTTGAGCCCGAAATAATTGTTTGTTGCACACATTGAGTCGCTAATGTTAACTTGTGTAGAAATACTGTTTATTTGCTTTGGGAAACTAGTTAATCACAAGTTTCTAATAAAACTTATTTATGGACTAATGTATTTTTGGCTTATTAATGACAGGTTGAAAGAACAAAAAAATATAAATAAAACTTATGTTTGTTGTTTGCCCGGTTGTGGCAACAAGAGATATTACAATGCCTGAAGTAGTAAATTAAAAAGTATTGTAGTCACCCTTTTATTTTATAACTTGGTAAAAGTTCATACAAAATATTGGTAGGCTTATTAACAATTAAAATAAATTATTTTGTAAATAAAAGTGCACATATACAGGTAGTTTATAATGGCCTCATCAATCTCCTTTAATTGTCAGGGTTTGCGTTCTTTATTTATGAATTGAAGGCACTTTTGGAGACTCTTGTTTATAAATAATTTTTAAGTAAACTTTAAAAAAATCTTATGGGTTAGTTAAACAAAATTCACATTTCAATGTAAAAACACTTGAAAGAAAGAAAAAAATCAATTGAGAAATTTTGACTGCCAAGTGACAGCTGACCAACAAATGGGCTTGAAGATTGTACCTAGTCGCCTTCTCCAGTCTTCAGCTCAATCTTGCTTTTATTGGTTGGCCCACGGCAGTCAGGGAGTGTGGCAGAGCATCAAAAGGAACTTTTTGGGATTATTAGCTACCTGGGGGGTGGGTGATTTAGGCTAGTAACAAAATAATAGGTTGCGGAGGTTACGTTATATTTTGTACTTAGATATAGTAGACGACATTACAGATCTGTTAGGGTCCTTTCATGAATCACAATTTATATTTGGGACATAATAAGTTAGAGGTTAATACTATCTATGTAAATAAAATGTTAGGTTAAACTTTACTACATTGCCCAAGACGCCGAGGTACTTCTAAACAAATTAGCCACTGGGGTGTAAATCCACCATGGTGGGCCCTCTTTCCTCCGAGCCATCTCTGTCACCCCAAAATTATTATAATTTAGACCAGAACTTGTAGCATGTCCTACTTGTCCGCGTGGTATTTGTGAAGTGTGCGAGTCCAACACCTCCTTTTCCACTTCATCAAAAAACCATACGCTAAAAGCTACACATCGCTTGGCTGGCGGGTTCGCACCAACCCTCCCCTTTCCACTGTGAAGCTCCACATGCATCTTAAGATAGGCCACAGTTTCCGAGTGTGTCAAGAGTATCGTTAAATTAACAAAACAAACAATAGCAAACAAATATACTATAGATGAAATGGTCAAGAGTTGGGAGCTTAAAACCCTGACTCCTCTACAAGATCATATGGTTTGATGTATGGATACATTGAAAGTGGATCAAGTAACTTTTCGTAGCTGTTATTTAAGGCGCATAAGGAAACCAGGGCTTAGTTTCTATTGGATTAAATATTATTATGTCTTTAATTATATTGTCATAAAGACAAAATCAGCCAAAAGACTGTGATTGACCAATTATTGGTTTAAATCTATATTACTATTCAACTTAGCTCTATGGCCCGCTTTAGGGGCCAAATGTTCTAAGGCGTCACTCATCTTTTGCTGGCCTTATGATGACGAGGAGATCGAGGTTCAAATCCTGGTCGGTTCTACCAAGTGTGAGTTTCTTAAATGGTTTCCCACTCTCCTTCCACACAAATGCGGGTAGATTACCTCTAAAATTCTTCCTTTTTCATCCCTATCCCATTAAAGTAATTATGTATGCATACAACCTGAACAGGTAGTAAGACACGATGATAATAAAAACTTGCAATGATGAACTTATTGGTGTGATGTTTTGATGAGCGCTAACCAAACCTCTAAGAAGAACTGAGCAAGATAGTAACATGACACCATTGGGGTTTCCAATAAAAAAGGGTACACCCAAAGCCTTTGGCAAATTAGGAGCTATAATTCTTCTGTCCAAAATAATCTTGGTATGTTCTAATCAATGATTAATATTTTTGTTTTCTAGGATCGCTTGAATGAAAGGTTGGCTGCTCTTGCAGCCCCGACTCATGATCTTCCTCCACAAGATGTGAGTGAGAAGAAGTTCTCAGGGCGTTGTCGTCTGTACATTGGAAACCTCACCAATGACGTTACTGAAGAGGAAATGCAACAGCTTTTTTCACCATATGGAGAAACTTCTGAATTGTTTGTGAACAAAGAGAAGAATTTTGCTTTTATACGAATGGTGAGTCTTATATGTCATGACACTTGTAATCATCATTATTATTATTAATACTTCTACTACTACTTGCATTATTTAGATCTTGTTAATGGAATATTTCTTTTTAACTCCGGCAGGACTATCGTGCTAGTGCAGAAAAGGCAAAAAGAGAGCTTGATGGCTCATTGAGGAAGGGAAGACCTTTGAAAGTTAGGTTTGCTCCTCACAGTGCGGCTGTTAAGGTGAAGAATCTCACACAATGGGTTACCAATGAACTTCTTGAGAGAGCTTTTTCAGTGTTTGGAGAGGTGAGATAAGATATTATAACCTAAAACATAGTAAATGAAAGGTTCAGGGTAAGTCTTGACACCTTAGCTCAGTCGATAGTGTGTGTGTGTGTACTGAGCTAAGGGTCTGGGATTCAATTCTTGGCATGGCCAAAAAAATAAATTGGTGAACAGTTGTTTTCTCCTTTCACTGTGATAAATTAATGACCAGGAGCTGGATGTTGTGTCTGCCCTATATGTTAGTTTATAAATAGTTGATATAATCAGTCTATATAGAAACTGCACATTGAATACCTCAAATAAATGAAAAAATGTAGGGGTGTGCAAACTTCGAAAAGTTTGAAGCCGAATCGGATTTGGTTATAGTTTGTATTCGATTCGAACCCATATTTGGCTTTGGCAGCCATTCATAGTCTAGTGATTATATTACACTTTTATATAAAATAAGAGTGAACCGAAATTACCTCAAGAAATATAATATATTATCGTTTTGAGTTTTAGAACAAGTTTGCTTTATTTTCTTGGTGGAAATTAATTAAACTTTTGAAGTATTTCCTGAATATTGAAACTATTTTTTTAATATTCTAAAATTCACACACTATTTACTACATGAACCAGTATGTTCATTTCAGAATCCTGCTAATGCGTAGGCTAGCGACAGAGTTGAGAGATTTGAGTGCATGTGTGAGGAACATGACATTCCTTTTAAAAAAATTTAAACTTAGGTTTATAATGAGTACTTCTAAATGAAAATTGCTGTTAATGTAAATAAAATCTTAGATATCTAACTAAAAAAATAATTAGCCAATTTTTTGTAGATTTTATTTATTTTATAAATATACATAAAGAATTAATTAATGATTAAAACTAATATCATGAAGGTTGTGTTATTTTTGATATTTGCTAAAGGCGCATGCACTTACAAAATCGGAACCATATTTTTTTTAGTAATTCACATTTAAATAAATTAATGTTTTGAAATAAAAAAAGCTACCTTTTTATTTGTAAAATAGCCACCACCACCACCACCACAGGAGTGTCACACTGAAAATCTGACATGTGAAGGCATGCTCTCAAAAAGTTTGGCGGCCACAAATCTATGTGCATTTAATTTTAAAATATTTTCCAAGATGGATTCCCCAGACCAATTTTAGTTTGAGAGAAAGTTTTTTTTAATATATCAAAATCCTCTCTCTGCCTCCCCTATTCCCCTCTTGCCCCCTCCCCTCACACACACCTAACTACCTCTACACACATATACAAGGTTCCACTGCCACTGGATGTAGTTCATTTGTGTACATATGACTTTTAACTTGTCTACTCTACTTGTTTCTGAGCTCATCACAAGTGAAATAATTATTATTTGATTCAGACCTACAAGGATGTAGACTGTAAAGTAATTCCATGGCTGTAACCTGATAAATTGTTTTTAACGGCATGGAAGGAATTATCTACCTGGCTTGTGGTGTGGTTTCCCAACATGAGATGGCAAGGCTTTTGATTAATTTTTTTAACAAAAATCCATCTTAAAGTAATTTTAAATGTTTTAAGACATGATTTTGTTGGTGGTATGAATAAAAAATAATTTTTTTAAATTCCAAGAAACCGAGAATTGTGCTGGAGCTTTATTTTAAATTGAGTGGCCACCCTGTTACATTGTAAGTGGGGTGTACATAAATAGTATATAAATAAATTAACACAGCTCATTTCTTTTGTGTAAATAAACCGCTTGATCTTGAAGGTAGATATGTTTTACATAACATTGAAACTTGTATTTAGTGAGCATTCCTCAATATTTTTATATTTTATTTTTAGATTGAGCGTGCAGTCATTATTGTGGATGAACGTGGTAAGAGCCAAGGTGAGGGTATTATCGAGTTTGCTCGAAGACCTGGTGCTCAGATGGCTCTTAGACGGTGCAATGAAGGCTGCTTCTTCCTCACTGCGTAAGTTACTTGATCATTTTGCTTCAACTTATTTTAATAATCCATTGGCTACATCATTTTCTTATTAGCTAGAAGCAGTCATTTTTCTTTTTCGTAGCATTTAATTAAATAAGTAACAATCAGGGAATTTAAATGCTTGATTAAAAATTATTACCTTTACACTTAAAATGCTAAAAAGTTTTCTTTTCTTATTTTGATGCCAAAAATGACATTTAATACTGGAAAAATCATCAATCTATCATAAAACAGTCTCAATACTATGGCTGTGTCAGTTTAGTAAAATGCCTCCATCTTCCGCTATCCTTCCACCTTTCATACTCCTTAAATTGCTTCCATTCCTCTCCTCTCGCTTGCACATTTTCAGGTATCTGCACCTTCCATTTCTTGGCCCTCCTTGTAATCTCTTATCTACATATTTTATTTCTGTCATTTTCTTTACCATCCTCATCACATAAAGGGTGGAAGGATAGATTAAGTTGGAGGCATTTTACTAAACTGACCAGACCACAGGCTGGAAATAGATGATCACGATCACCACAAGCCCATACCATCTTGGTGTTACTTTTTCCACTAGATCATGTACTCCCTCTACCCCACTCTTTCCTGGATAGTTTCATTCTTAATCTTGTTTCTCCTTGTAACAGCTAACATTCGTCTAACAAACTTCATTCCTAAGGCCGCCACTTTCCTGGTCTCTTAAATTCAATGTTTATGTCTAATACTGGAAAAAGAACTTTTAAAAATATTGCTAGCAGCAATGATGAAAAAAATGTTATAATTGTAAAAATTGAAAAAAATTGCCTTTTCCCAATGAACTACCTTATTGGCCCGAAAATAAGCCGCAATTTTTTCCAAAAAACAGCTCTCATCAAACTCTAATGTGGCCTATAATCACACTCTTAGATAATACACATTCAATTTTGTACCTATAGGATATGCATGTTGTTAAATCGATATATATCAAAGTTAATAGCCACAGATTTTAAAAATAAACGAAACTTGGTAGTTGGAAAAAATTATTTAAAAATAGATGAACCATGACAGTTGGCAAAGTTATTTAACAATAGATGAAGAATGACTATCTTATTTGTGTGTACAATATTTGAGCCATAATGGCTGCCAAAATAAAATTTCTTTCTCCAGCGCAATCTATCGGCATTATATCCTTTTGGTAAAGGGAGCTTAAATATTTTGAGCTAGATTTTGTTTCAGTATGTTGGTCAACATTTATTCTATTGTGAGAACAATAATTTAGTGTGTGTGATGAATAATTTTTCGTCTCAAAGTGTGTCATTGTTAGCCTATTTTTTTTCACTGATCACATTTTAAGTGTGTCATTATTTTTTAATTTCCAAGTGATCTCATTTTTAGTATGGATAACTTACCTTTTTTTCCCAGGCAATTTAATTTTGAGTATGAATAACTTTTTTATTTCCAAGTGACGTCATTTTAAGTGTAAATAGTGTGGGTTTTTATCTCTGAAAGTGATATGATATATTTATGTAACCTAATTTTAAGTGTAGGCACCTATCTATAAATAATGTTTCTTTTCAAATGATTTAATACACACTGATCTTATTTAAGTGGGAATATTGTTTTTTCTCTGAAAGTGGTTGAAAATGTAGGGTGCGGCCTATTTTTAGACCAATACGGTATTTAAATTTGTTGTCTGGAAAATTCTGAGATTTGTGGACTCTTCTAGTTTTGTAATCACCCGGTTTTGGTGAACTCGTTAAAATTAACCTTACTTGTCATTCAATTTTATTGTATGCATTTTTAGGCTAATTTGAATTAACATATTGTGGTTTTTGAGGATATTTATAAAGGTTTCTTAATTATTATTTTTAGTTCACTTCGTCCCGTAGTGGTGGAACCCTTTGAACAAATGGATGATGTTGATGGATATGCTGAAAAGAATCTCCCCAAGAAGAATCCAGACTACTACAAAGCTAGAGAAGTAAGTACTTATATTTTTGGTAGTAATGGTTTTAAGAGGGCTCATCACTTTACCTTCGGAGGCCGCATGGTCTGGTGTCACTCGCTCAGTAGACTAGACTGCCCAATGTGAGGCCTATTGTTGTTCGAATTCCGGTCGGAATGACATGTTGGTTTTCCACCTTTCCTTCACAAAAATGCGGGTACACTCTAAATTCAACCTTCCTTATCCCTAACTCATTAGTGTAATTAGTACATAGTTTAGCCCGAACATGTAGTAAAATAATGTGCTAACAAAAGTGTTCGTGGAATAAATTATTTTGAGACATGTATTTATGAAAATGTACTAAATCTTAAACAACTATGCCTAAACCAATACTAATTCAGAGATTAATGCAACTTCCTAAATAAGTAAACCAAAAAACACAAAAGGGAGAAAAAGAAAATTCGTAAATAATGATAGGGAACTTATAAAGGAACATGTAAAAGGACAAACACGGCTAATTGACATTGGATGTGAAAGTATGGATATATATATATAATCTGCAGAAAGTAATATAGTGTGATTGGTTTGTTTCTCTGAACATTTATTATTGTTTTGCTGGACTTGGTGGATTATTTCATATTTAAAAGTAGTGCTATGTGACAAAAGGAACATTATCGACTTTCACCTGGTTCAAGATTTGCTTAGATTTATATTTAAGAAGTGACCTAATTCTATAAGTACCTATTGTTGTTTTTGTTCCAGCATGGGCCAAGATTTGCAGTCCCTGGAAGTTTTGAACATGAATATGGTTCCCGTTGGAAACAGTTGTATGACTTGTTCAAGCAGAAGGAGGAAGCTCTTGGAAGAGAAATGAAAATGGAAGAGGAAAAACTTGAAGCGCAAATGGAATATGCGCGCTATGAACATGAAACTGAAATTCTCAGGGAACGTAAGTGAAGTATTCTAATATTAATTACTATTGATTGAAATATAGGCCACACTCTAAAAATGTGATTTAAAAGTGACTAATCATACTTGTTTCTTGCTTTCCAACCACAAATAACTTAAGTAAATATTTACAGGGATTCCAACAGTTGTGTTGAAATAAGGACAGTCTTTTTGCAAACACTTTTTACATGAAGAGTTTGAAAAATTCCTTTTAAAAGTGCCAAAACTTGTTTCAAGCTCAAAGAAATGATTACCTATTTTTGAATTTACAAAACAAAATGTTAGGGGTCTGCAAATCTTGGAAAATCTTCTATTTAAATTGAATATGTATTAGCTTTGACTTTAAAAAAAAATCCTGATTTGAATCTTTTGTTTGATAAGGATTTTTCAACTTTAATTACTCGAAGCTTGTTTATCACTTGATAGTCATGCTGATCACACAAATTCACAATTCTAAACAAATAATCTTGGGTTTTAAAACGATTGGTGCTATTAATTTATCGCTTATATATCAATGCATTATATTTGGAAGAAGGAATAGGAAAGGCGGATAGAAACACATAAAAGGGCCGAACGCAATATGAATTCGACAATGAAAAGAACACAATTCACACTTTACATTGCTGCCATTGGACAAAGGGGTAATGGTTGCCTTTTAAAGACCAGTAGACGGTAAAACAAAAATATTTGAAGTGGCTGGCTAGACCAGCTGCTAATCTACTCGCACTGTCAGTAACTCGGCTGACCTGTTTACACAAAGCCAGTAACTGGCCCTATAAACTCGCTAGCCAACTCACCCCGTGTAAACAAGGCATTAGTAATATCAACAAGTAAAGCTAAAAGATTCATTTATAGACATGCATTTCTTTTTCTTTTTTTCAAAAGTGATCATAATTTTGGGGTGCAGCCTGTATTTCTTAACCATATAAATATTTGATGTAGACCATGGCTTATTTTTAAGGCCTATTAAAAAGTATACTTTTCAAGCTTTAGCCAATCCAAAAAAAAGTTTTACTACCAAAATTATTTTTAAAATGTAAGTTTAATATAGTGTGCAAAAAAAATATAATTTTGTTATTTTTCCAGGTGTTATAAACCATTTTAGGACAATTTTTTGTAGGGCATTTAGTTATTTTAAAAAAATGTGCATACATTGTATACTGTATATTAGGTTATCTTTATGGAACTTTGTTTTAACAATGAAGAGGCCCAATGTCCACATGATTATAGCTGTAATTATTTTAATTTTGTATTTTTAATGTATGTCTTCAAGGAGAAATGTCATCAATGTAAACAAATACTGTTTTTTTTTTTCAGAGTTGCGCCAGCGTGAGTTGGACCGAGAACGTCAAAAGCGAGAATGGGAAATGAAAGAACGTCAGGCAGAGGAACAGAGACTTGCAGATGAGGAGCGCATGCGACGATCCCAGGAAGAAATGTCACTACGCATGCACCACCAAGAAGAGGAACTGCGCCGACGTCAACAAGAGAACACACTCTTTATGCAGGTGAGTGAGAGGGGAACCTATTTCTAAAATTTATTTGATTTTAAATAAAACATTAATCTGATTGTGGACAAAAATATCAAAACATTTTATTGGTATTAAAGATAAAATTAACGTCTTCTAAAATGTGTGTGTGTGTATTTAATAGGGGAGGGTAAAGAGCATTTTTTTAACAAATCTAATAAAAAAAATTTGAACAAATATTGAATAATACAAACCAAATTGTTATTTTAATACATTAGTGATGGAAATAATTTTTATTGGTTGATCTCTTGAGAAAAGGATGTCTCATATCTAACTCTTGTAAGATTACCAAAAATAAATAATTTTCTACCTTTCTTAAATATCCTCTATTTTAACACCTTTTAAAGGTTATCTAGGTTTCAAATACTTTAAATATTCTTTAGATATAAAACCCCTTAAAGGTTATTCAGGTTTTAAATTCCGTAAATGTTCTCTTAACTTTAAAACCCTCTGAAAGCCCTTTAATGTTCTCTAGAATTTACACCCAACACCCCTGTGATCTAATACCCTTTGTTTGGTTCGCTAACAACAGACACGGTGATTCGCATAAATAACTGTCCCTAGCAAGCTACTTCCTCCCCCTCCTCTACCTTAATTTCCACACCCCAAAATATGGTAGCGTTTTGGATCTCACCCGCCCCTAATTTTAACTTGAGATATTTTTTGTCGGCAAAGCTTCATAATTGTCAAATAGGAGCTCATGAATATTTGAAACTAAGTTGAAGTTTTGATGTTTAATACACCCCTATATAAAACCATATTTATTATGAAATTTATTTTTATTTGGTCATTTTTAACAGAAATTGTTAATTTAAGTTAAGGCTAAATTTCAAAGAACTATTTTATAATTTTTATTTTCTTTATGAGTAAATTGAACATTGAAAAGAGTATAGAGGGGCAAGAAGGTACCCTGAAAATTTAATAATCATGTATTTTGTTTTAGTTGTGAGCTTTGAGGCCTATAGTTTTTTTGGTGTGTAGGCCTATCCTCATTTCAATGTTTAATTTAATTTTAGCTGTTTGGTGCCATTTTCCCTTTGACTAAGTAACCTGTTAATTTTTGTTTCAGGCTCATCAGTTGAGCAGTTTATTGGATCAGCAGGAGCAAGCCTTGAGATCAAATCCCACTGGTTATGATTCTCCATCTGCTGATCCTGCTATTCGGGACTATGAAACTGTTGCAGGTGTGTAGTAATTAATCAACTCTTTTCCATTCTTTCTCTCACTTGCACACTTGCTGTTCCCATTTCTTTCTTTGTCTCCCTTGAAGTCTTTTTCCTACATATTTCATCTCGGTCACTATCCTTGGGATAATTTCCTTTTCCATCATTACATGTCTGTACCATATCACCCTTGATTTCTCTACTATATCATGTAGGTTACTCTAACTCTCACCTTAACCAACCATTTTCCATGTCTTCTACTATCTTTATACTTAACTAACGTGGTTTTTTTTATTTTGGGTTTTAAAAAAGGAGATTCAATTTGTAGGGGTGTGCATGATTTCTGCGGGGGGGAAATATGTCCCATTCTCGGCCAGATTTTAGGGACAGATATGCTATAATCTCGGAAAGTTTGGTAATTGTTCATCCACTCCTGAATATCTAAAACATTGAGATACTAAACACGTTTTTATAATTATTGCCATTATTATTTGATATGTAACGGAAAAACGAAAATCCAAGATCAAGAGCTGGAAATTGGATGGTGAGGACATGAAAGAACGTTACCAATCTAAAATCAGAATACAATTACCAAAAGAAAAGATAAAAGGAGGAGAGGAAGAATGGTCTCAATATAGCTGAGGAACTAGTAGGTAGAACTGGGTAGGGAGGATATGAAAAAAATAAATGCACTGTTGGAATGATAAGATAAAAAAATGCCATAAAACAAACCATGCAAAGAAAATGAGAGTGAAAGAAAAACAATATTTTCTAATAGAGGTGAAAACAAAATTCTTCAACTAGAGGTAAAATACTGAGAACAAAAATTAAAGGTCAAGAATACGACTAAAACTGAAAATGGAAAATGTTGGGAAGACTTCTCAAACAAGATAGAAGTAGACTCTAAGAGGAATATGAAACCGCTTTACAGATTAACCAAGGAGAAAAGAAAAGGAGAGAGTGGGAGTAAGTGCTTTAGTGTTAAAAACCAGAACCTGAAGAAATACTTAAACAAACTACAATGGAGAAAGTATCAATAGTGAAGAAGTGGAGAGAGCCATATTGGAGGGAAAATTCACTGACATGCAGCAAAGTGCAAAATGCCTTGACTTCAATGGAAAAAGGTAGATCGGCAGAAGACGATGAGCTCTGCAGATATGATAAAAGCCGCGGGAATCCATGGACTGTAATGGCTATACAGGCTGATAAACTCCAAATGGAGAACAGAACAAGTACCAACTGATTGGACCAAAGGAGTTATTGTCCCTCTATTCAAGAAAAGTAGTGAAAGGAACTGCTCAAACTATGAGGAATCACAACTGAAAATTCTTGAAAAAATCATTGATGGCTGGCCACCTTAGTAAGGTGATTGAAGCGTAACTGGAAGAATAGCAACCCGGTTTTAGAGGAAACTGTTCCCCACAGTTGATTTAATCTTTGCCCTAAGAATGATGATGGAGAAAAGATGGGAAGCAGAAGATCTCATTCTCGTGTTCCTCGACATAGAAAAGGCCTATGACAGTGTAATGCACCAGGAGATTCGGTTCTGCCTCAGGAAGCGCCATGTGTCAGTACCACTTATCAGGAAAGTGCAGATGCTGTACTAACAGTGATGCCAGTGGCTCACTTTTATCACATTTAGTCACTTATTTTTTTAAAGGATGACTCACTTTTAGTCACTTTTCTAAACAAAATTATTAGTAAGGCCTACTTGACTAACATTTTTTAAGGGTTTTTTTAAGAAGGAAGATGATCATTTAGTAATCTTATTCAGAAACATTGAATGTAGTATAAAATCTAAGAGCTGCATAATATAGCCCACTTGTTAGTTTTGTTGTTTTTTGCTGTCATAATTTAAAGTGAATCTCAATTATGAGAAAAATGAGGGTTTTTCTTAAAAACACATAGCCTACTAATGGTTTTATTTGAAATTGCATTTTACCCGCTTTGGTGGCTGTATGGTCTAAGGTGCTACTCTTACCATAGAATAGACTGCCGAGAACGGGGAGATTGGAGTTTGATGCCAGTCGGGGAACTGAGAGTGGTTTTTACTAAATGGTTTTCCACTCTCTCTCGTCATGCAAATTGAAGTGTACTTTCTCAAAATTCAACCTTCTTCATCCCTAGCCAATAAGTACATAGGAATATAACTCTGACGGTAAGACTAAGACTCAATGTTAAGAAAAAAAATATTATTAGTTATTTATAGGGGTGGATGGGATCGTAGAGAGACAAACAAGTTGGGGAGGCTTGTGACTTATTATGCTCTGTCTATCAACAGTTTTTTGTTAGGTTCAGCAAGTGAAAGAGCTTGAAAGATTTAGAGGGGGGCAGAGATGAAATGATAGAAAAGGGGGAAGAAAGTAGCTTGCCAATGTCAACTAATTATGAGAGATCAGCATGTTTGTTGTTGGTGAGCCAGACAAGGAGTAGAGTATAAGGAGTGCTAAACAACCTTTGAGGTAGTGATGTTCGATTCTTGGGCTTTGAATCGATTCTCTGGATCGATCTAGATCAAGAGGCATAGTATCGATTCAGGCAAAAGATCGGGTGCATTAAATCGATCTTCCAAATATCGATCTAACGATTCATCTCAATAAAGTCTGCTTAATCTGACTACACTAACAAAAGGTGGCACACCTAGAAATTTACACGGGGGGGGGG
>CABFWB010001053.1:47132-75834 GCA_902151455.1 Timema bartmani | reverse complement strand
GGGGGGGGTTGTGGGGAGTGATGGGGAGGCATCAAAAATGTATTGAGGAGAGGGGTGGGGGCGTCATAATGTATTTAGAGGGAGGAGGCAGCAAAAATGTGTAACTTATTAAATACCTCTGGAAGATATTTAAATTATTTTTGTGGTAACCACAAAAGGCAGTGATTTAAATTATGTGTGTGGTCTTATATACAATGTACACTTTGTTTCTGTTCTTTTTTCCAATTTGTAAATTTAGGTGCACTTGTGTGTAATGGTAGGCTTACTATATTAATTTATTCACAACGAGGAGCACTGTAACTGTTTTACTCGTAGAGAAGAATCAGTGGTGGTGGAAAACCATATTTATATAAGGGGAAGGAGACAGTTAGTAAAATTATGTATTTTTTAGAAGGTTTTTTCCCTCCAACTTAAAGGGGAGATTGGGGATCCAGGAGCTTCCAGAAGATTCTTAAGAAAATCAAGCTATATATTGGAGACAAACCAGAACCTTAACCACTAGACTCCAGAGAGGGATGCACTTATTTTTTCCCTCAGTCACAGCGAATTAATCTTTCAGAAAATGTGAAATCAGTATACCCTACTTGCTTGAATTAATTGTTAAAGAACCAGTTATTGTACTGAAACTAAACACACTTGTTGGCATTCGTCTTTAGGAAACCTCACACCTTTTTGTAGGAGGGTGTGTCTCAAAATTTGGCAATCCCTAGCTTAGTGGAAGTGTAGATATAGATGTAAGCATTCTATAAGTACTAAAGCTCCATGGGGGAAATGAGGTTTTTACGAATTGCTTTCAAATTATTGACTCATTGGCCAACAATTAGTAGCCCAAGATTGCAAAACTTGGTTTTGAAATTTTCCTAGTAGTAATAGTCAACAAAAACCTTTCCTAAAGCCAATGAAATTAAATTTTCCTGAATCGATTCAAAGTTTTGATTTCTTTCGATCTCTCAATTCGAGCTTTTTGAAATCGCTAGAAAAAGAATCTATACGGGAATCAAATTGAGGCCTTTGAATCGATCCAAAAATCGATTTTTGAAAAGATCAGTCCAAGATCTAAGATCCCTACTTTGTCAAAGTGAAGGGTGGCAAACCTAGAGAGAACATTTAAGAAAAGTAACTTTTAAGAGGTTTCAAACCCATATATTATTTTGCAGTTTCATACTTGAGCACATTGAAGAGGTGCCAAACATTGTTTTGTAGTATTTTTTGCTCCATGCAAATAATTAAATATAAAATACCATTTTTGAAAGAAATTAACTAATATAAATAATTTACATCAAAAATGTAATTGAATTAACTATTTTATTAATTGTATTCTTTGATATTAATTCAAAATATTGTATTTTTTTAAGTCATTTCCATTCATCCCTAACTATTTATAATGTTTTTAAAAAATTCACAACAAAGATTTTGTTTTTAAATGATCCAAAGTTGTATTAATGTAGCATTTTTATTTTCATGGTTTCATTTTTAACAGGAGGCAGGTTTTGAGCGGATAAGTGCTTGTGATACCAGGAATATTTAACTGTATATAACTGAACTATAGGAAACTATTTAATGATCCTGAAGATAGGTTGATTGATGAGTGAAAGCTTTTGCAGCTTGAGGACATTATTCATGGAATTGAAGGTGTTAGAGCAGACAAATTTTGGAGCTATTTGTTCACATTTTACAATCCAGCTGAAAACATCAAAATATATCAAACTCTATGTAAAGTTGTTCCCTATCTCTTTCCCATGAAAATGCGAATTTTGAAAGAAGGTTTTCCTCCTCAAATAGTCCTCACAGAAGATCGGGCCCAAATGTCAGAACAGGCATTAAATCTAAAGTCTGTTCACCGTAGGAATTGTTTTCTGAAAGGCCTTTTTCCTTACTAGAAATCTATTATATAGTAGGATATTGGTAGGAAAAAGAGCTTTCGGAGAGTAATTCCTAACGTGAATGGAGTTTATATCGAACTACAAAAAATGTATCACAACATTATAATAATAAAACATCTAATGCCCATTATAAGATAGGCATTAACTCTTGCTCAAGGTGCTCACAAAAGTTATCAAAATTTTTGGAAGAAAATAAAATAAAAAATGGGTGATCAAAAGAAGAAAGAAACTTAATGCATTGAAAGAAGAAAAGAAAATTTTAAAAAACATCACAAAAGGAAAGTAAGAAATTTTGAAACATGAAGATGAACTTAAAGAGAAGCGGAAACTTGAAGAAGAAAAGCGCCAAACTGCAAATAAATTCTTCACAGAAACAAATGAATGGTTACATAAGGCTTTGAAGAAGAAGAATTTTCAGGAAGAAGAACTGCCCTTGCAATGTTGGCAGGTATTTGCACATTACAAAAAGAGAAACAGACCCTCTTCAAAAGAAAATTGAAAAACACAAAACAGCTTTAATAACTTCATTCTTTAGTTAAATAATCATAAGATATGATTTAGTTGTCTTTTGTAACTCTTTTCCAAATGAAATATTGCTAACCATTGTAAGCTCTACCCCATCAAACATCAAATTACACTTATTTTAAAATTTATTTTGGCTAATTTCTTGAGGTTAAGTTAAACTTTGGTCTTAACTGGCCTTTTTGGTAGGGAACAAAGAAAAATACACATAAATGATTTATATTGCTGGGATATTCTTGTCACATTTAATCATCTTAAAAGTCACTTTTTAATCACTCGTTATGGCTTCTTGTCAGTTTTCTCACTTGTTTAAAGACACTTGGCACTTGCATCCCTATACAAACCGTGCCAGAGTTACGCACGAGTGGGGGATGGAAACTTACAATAGTTTACCACTACCAGAGGTGTCCAGCAAGGAAGTGCACTGTAACCTCTTCATTGTTATCATGGACAAAATTATGAAATAATTAAAAAGGACAACCCTTCAGATGATTTGACAGCTTTTGCTTTAGCAGACGACTTAGTGATCTGGGGAAAGAAGCAACAAAAGTTGGAGGAGAAACTAGAACAATGGAACAGAGAGTTAAAAAATTTGTATTTAAAAATTAGCAGGAGTAAGACTGAGATGAGGCTCAGTAGACAAAAGAAGGAAATACACATTTGCCTGGCTGGAGTAGAGGTGGAGGAGGTGGAAAAGTTTCAATATCTGCGAAGTGTAATATCTCAGGACGCAAGCGCTCACCCAGAAGTCACAAACCAAATCCAAAAAAGGGTAACATTTTTACCGCCAAATGCAAAATTTACTCTGGGATGTGAAGGTGCCACTACACTCCAAACAGACCCTCTACAGCAGCTACTTCATTCCATTGGCTACTTACATCCTGGAAACATGCACATTGACCAAAAGAGAAGAAAGCCATAAATAAGCTTCGGAAATGAAATTTCTCCGCACTATAATGGAAAAGACTAAGATAGACAAAATAAGAACTAATGTTATGCGGACACAGACTAAAATGAAAAAATCACCAGATCAAAGATGAAATGTTTCGGGCATGTGAAGAGGATGGAGATTGGAAGAGTGATGAGGAAGTGGATGGAGGAGGTATTCGGGAGAAGACTGAGAAGAAGATGGATGGATGCTGTAAAGGAAGACAAGGAGAAAAGGGGTGACTGGATGGCCATAAATGATGAAGAAATGTATCTAGATAGAAATAAATGGAAGAGACTCACAAATCTTACTCGATTCACTGGAACAATAAACTGATGGTGATGTAATATGTTTTTATTTAATTTAACTTTGGTTAGTCATTTTATTTTATATCTCACAAATAAGATATTTTAAATCAATAGATTCTCTTTTGTAGACAGTCCTATTCTTTGTTATTTAACAAACTTTATTATTCAGTGCTTACAGGCCAGATATCTTACAAACTTTAAATCCAGGCCGTTTTTCCACATAGTTTTGACTTTACTTTTACAATTACAATATGAATTTCTTTTTTAAAATTATAAAACAGATTCGGTTCTTAATTTAATTGAAATTCAACTACCCCTAGTTCCAGTTGGTCAACCCCAGGTATATTACCCCCCCCACCCCCCCCCCCCCCGCTGGGCTCTCCGTAGTGCCCAAGATTTCACTCCCGAGTCTGCCAAGCAACCAGCAGAGGCGGGCCACCCCCTATCCACAACCTGCGGAGCCGCCCTATTGGAGTTGGTGCCCCGCCTACTTTATAGCCAACACACTTTTCCATTTTCACCCTTCCTTCCACCCTTGGCAATTAGTGTGCTAGGAATGAGAAAGATGGAACTTAAAGGTGTACCTGCATTTGAGTGGATAGATTGGGAAACCATTTAGGAAAAAATCCCTTAGTACACCCAGCCAAGATTAAACTAAATATCCTAGTCATTGGCAGTCTAGTCTATTGCGAGAGTGTTGCCTTAGTCCATGCAGCCACTGAAGTGAGTTTTAATAATATTATAACTTTAACAAGTCTTACCATATTAGTTTGAAAATCACTATTTTTAAAATCTAAAGATTATTCTAAAGTGTAATTTTAAAATTTCTCGTCCCGAATTCCGATATTTTGACTCATTTCCCGTCCCGTTCCCATCCTGAAAAAAAGTCATTCCTGTCCATCCCTAATATTTAGGCCTACACATAGTAAATGCGTTTTTCAAAATACCTTTTATAATGAATAATTTCATATTTAAAAAAAATATTACATAAATTTATAAAGTCATTACATTTATTTTCTTACATTGGTAAAGAAATCTTTTCATTCACACGACATAACATGAATATCTAAATAGTTTATTTTTCCAAACTCATAATAATCCAACTCGTACAATTGAAAACTGTTTACATCAGTATGAATGTGAGCCACATTTATGTTTTTCCATGCAGCTCGTATGTAAATTTGCATTGCACTAGCACATTGAGTACATGACCGTGTAATTGTAAATGTACTAAACTCCCAGTTCCATTAACAACTATTTACAGTTGATTTTTGTTGCCAACCTTATATAAAATAATAGAGGGAAATGTTATCCTTCCAGTGATATATGACACTACTACACTATCAAATAAAGGGAGAACTAGCTCAAATCTGGAGAGCGACCTCATTGGCTCTGGCACTTTTAACGGTAGTAAGCAGAGCCAATCAGTTTGTGACACTAAAAGGGTTAGCTATTGCACAATGTTTTAAGCTAGTACTAGCAAATTTAGAAATAATTAACTATAAATGTTAAATTCTCGTTCTCGTCCCGAAGTTAGGAATTCTAAAATTCTCAACCTTATCGTCTTGAACGAAAAACTTTATCTTGCACACCCCTATAAATTTGTCTTTGGTGATTAGAGGTGTAAAATAATACTGTTTGGCCCTACGAGCTCCTTTCCTTGGGCCTGTCTTACCTGTCACATTGATCCAATTCTGCATCCTTTGGGAACACCACATCCCTAGCCTGGTATTTAGACTGTAGTAGCTTGGGAGTTATTTTATGTGAAGAACATTTCAAAGAGCTATGGTGCCATTTCTAAGCTTTACTTGGACTTAGACTAGTAGCAAATGTGGGAGTGGGGTTAAGGGAGTGTAGTCTGGCTCCCATTTCTATTTATCTTTCGTTTCATGAGTAATAAAGACTAATAAAATAAATTTTTTCCTTTAATAAACATTTTATTTTGAAATTGAATATCGCTCATATTCACCTTTTATTGAATCCAATTTTTGATTTAACATACAAATCCTGAAAACAAATGTACCATATTGGCCCGAAAATAAGCTGCAACTTTTTCCAAGAAACTGCTCTCATAAAACTCTAATGCAGCCTATAATCACACTCTTAGATAATACACATTCAATTTTGTACCTATAGTATATGCATATTGTTAAATATATATATATATATATAAATTAATAGCCACCGCTTTTTAAAAATAGATGACACCTTGATAGTTGGAAAATTGTTTAAAAATGAGGAACCATGGCAGTTGGCAAAGTTATTTAAAAATAGATCAAGAATGGACTATCTTATTTGTGTGTACAATATTTGAGCCATAATGGCTGCCAAAATAAAATTTATTTCTTCAGCGCAATCTATCGGCATTATATCCTTTTGGTAAAGGTAGCTTAAATATTTTGAGTTAGATTTTGTTTCAGTATGTTGGTCAACATTTATTCTATTGTGAGAACAATAATTTAGTGTGTGTGATGAATAATTTTTCGTTCCTCTCAAAGTGTGTCATTGTTAGCCTATGTTTTTCACTGATCACATTTTAACTGTGTCATTATTTTTTAATTTCCATGTGATCTCATTTTTATTATGAATAACTTACCTTTTTTTTCCCAGGCGATTTAATTTTGAGTATGAATAACTTTTATTATTTCCAAGTGACATTTTAAGTGTAAATAGTGTGGGTTTTTATCTCTGAAAGTGATTTTATATAGTTAAGTAACCTAATTTTAAATGTAGTTACCTATCGATAAATAATGTTTCTTTTCAAATGATTTAATACACACTGATCATATTTAAGTGGGAATATTGTTTTTTCTATGAAAGTGGTTGAAAATTTAGGTTGCGGCCTATTTTCGGGCCAATACGGCACATCTTCATTGTTTCCTTTAATAAACATTTTATTTTGAAATTTAATATCGCTCATATTCACCTTGTCTGGAATCCAATTTTTGTTTTAACATACAAATACTAAAAACAAATGTACATCTTTTAAAATATAAAAAATTTAAGAGCATAACTCATATTTGAACAAAATAACCCTTTTGCACTCGGCATATTTTCACTATTCCAGTGTAAAACACTGGACCAATTCTTACATATATACAAAGGAAATCCCACTTATGCTTATACACATGTTGGAATTAGAAAAAAATATTCATCTATCACTATACAATAGATGAATTGTAGAAAAACTATTTAAAATTTTGATGTGAAAAAATCAATTGAATTTTTGCCTTTTGTGTTCATCACTCCTGAAAGAAAGATCATTTATTTCTGTAAAATCTTATATAAGTTTGGTGTCTATAGTGTTGTTAGTTTCTCGACTACATTAATTCTAGTAAAATTGTGTATAGGCCTACATACTTTTAAAATCAGCACCTTTGTTTTGGAAAACACTCTCCATGCAGCAAATAATTAAATAATAAATCAGTCACTTTCAGGTGTAAATTCATCATTATTATCTATTGTATCTAAATAATCTAAAATCTCAGTCCCATTGCCAAGTCATAAAAAAATATATTTTTAGGCCTATATAATTTATAATAAAAAATATAATGAAGGAAACCCGAATAAAACCATAAAGAATGTATAAACTTTTGTAAGAAAACCAAATAACAACTACAAACACTCGGATCAAAGTAAAACAAAACAAAATAAAATAAAGAAAACACGGGGGTCAAAAACAAACTGCCACAGTGTAAACAACTGAGAATAACATAATTAATTTGTGTAGCAAAAAAAAAGTTTTTGTTGACATTACAGTGCTTTCTGTTGAGGAAAATATGAACTAAGGCTTAATATTTAGGATTAAGGCCTATGGTGCCATCTAGTAACATTTATTTTACTACCATACAAGATTTAGCTGGCGCCGGTGGATCAGCCGTGATAGTGTTATAGCCTTTACTTGACACACCGATCTATCATTTAAAGGTTGATTATTAAATTAAAATATTAAGTTTTGGTTAGAATGTCAAGTCAAAATCAATTAAGTGGTAAATTAATTGTCATACATCTGGTTGGATTAATCATTGATGATTGTTAAATAAGCCTGCTAATAAATATTAATTAAAACTATATATAATTACGATTAATAAAGTTTATTTGTTTATTTCAGGAGCTGCAGCTGGCACAATTCCACCGGTAATGTACCACAATTTTTTTATATCAAACTTTTATTTAAATCCCTATGATCATATGACTCTTGAATCCTTTTATATAGTTTTGTTTTTTAATATTTATAAAAGGAAAATCTTTATAAGCTATTTCATTGACGTTGATATAACAGGAAACAAAACTGCATTTAAGTTCATGAGGAGTCTCGCATATGCCACAGTCAAAATATGAATGGCATGTCTGAACATGGAGGTATCTTAGGAGTTGGATAGTTAATTTCCGAGGATTTGAGGCGATGATGAAATTGTTTCCAATTTTTTTGCTGGGATTCATCTTGTAATGAATAGGTTGAGCTAGCAGCTAAATGTTAGGATCTTTCATACAGTCATGGATATACAATTCAAAATAATCTAAAGTTTTTCAAGTCTTTTGTTTCCAGGAAAAAAACTTAAATTGTCATGGGGTGGAAATTATTTTGGACCGGTTTGATATACATTTAGGATAGCCACCCTTATTTAGTAGAATATAATTTTATAAATTTCTCCTAATTTATCAATATTATTTGTATTTGCATTATTTGATACCTGTACACTGGAATCTAACCCGAAGTCCTTGGCTTAGTGTGCCCAGTAGCCATTGTAGTCTCCACTTTTTATTCCCGAGTTATCCAGGAACTTTCTCATGCTCAGGCGTCATTTTTCACTCATAGCTTAAGGCAGAATAATTTGGCTTCAAGTAGATATAATGTGTGCAATTATTATAAATATAGCCATTCTCTTGCACATGTGTAGCACAACTATCTTGTAGGCCCGGCAGCCATTGTTCTGCTTTTATACTCCTATCTGTCAAAGATTTTTGCTACTCAATTATTTTCTTATTTATTACTTTAGCCATGGTCATAGTATATCATTGAACTATGAAGTATGAAGTATGAACTAATTATGAAGTATTCAAAATGGCAAAAAGTACATTGGTTTATTGATAGATAGAACTGCATGATTAATTGCAATATAGCGTTGATTCTCACCCGCCGGGCAAACAAAGGCATTGTTCAACGCCAGCACCAGGGAAAGGGTTAAGAACATATTTTAGGCATTTCTAAAATGCCTATATCCATTGCGGCCCTGTGTTCATCAGGAAGAACATGTGGACTATGACAATGTTGAAAAGAAGACCTAAAGATAAACAGCTGTGAGCGTATCATTGTCCTTTACCTTTCATTGTTCATATTTTCAGCTTCTTTCTAGATAAAGGAACAGATCTTTTAATTACAATAGAGTCTCCGAAACTCGACACTCAATAACTCAACACACGCATGTGCACACAGTTGTTGGCGCTAATCATCTCAATCCAAGATCATTCAACTGTATAACCTCTCACATTGTATAACTGAAGTGGAAGTCATGCTGTGGTATTTTTACAAGTGCAGTGTTTTTTAGTTTTCCAATTCAGTATCATGCTATTCTAATCAATAAAATATTATATGTACAGTACTGTACAGCATTTCTGTATATTACACTCTTGTATATACACCATTATATTGTACTGTACAATACTACAGTACAGTACAGTACAGTACAACTGTACCTATAATATTCTATAAGGTACTGTGATTCATCTTTGTTTAGTATGCATGACATAGCAAACATGCATCCTATGCAAGGTCATTTGTAAAACTCGACACCATCTCAGTCCATATTAAACCGAGTTTCTGAGACTCTACTGTACTATCATTTACATTCAGTGCTGTTCATATTTTCAGCTACTTTGTAGATTAATTACTATCATTTAAGTTTGCTATTCAATTTCATTATCTAAACTTTCCGAGTAACAGGCTCTGCAGACATTTAATTCACCCAATAATATATCAAAAAGATAGGCTAATATACTTCTTGAAAACAAAATTAAATGGGAAATAAATATAAAGTATTCATTATTTAAATGTTTTCAGAAAACTAAAAAAGAAATATGCAGCTTTTTCATCTTATGATTGGTGTGCAATTATGTTGAAACTTTTGCTAAAGCATCTGAAAACCAAACAAGTTTATGTGTACTTATTGAACTTTATAGTAACAAAAAGTAAAGTAAGTGAAACATTGTTTTTCTGCAAATCCACAGTTTTAATTTTAAAATTAATTCTACATAAATACCAAATATAAGGACAAATAAATAGTTGTAAACGTCTTTAAAAACTAAAATAATAATAATAATAATACCTGTAATTGATAGAGAACCAACATGGAAATATATTTGAATTTTTTGTTTTTATCTAGGTCTACCTAACCAAACTATTTTTCCATTTTGACTTTTTCTGGTGTTGGGAAACATTGTTTCTCTTCTTTATACATGCCTGGATATGAAATTTTCTGAGGGCTTAAAGGGTTAGGGGGTGTAAGGAATAGAAAAACTAAGAGTAGTGTGCATTCAACTAACCATTAGAGGCCAGTCAACTGTTTAGAGGAGTGGGAGCTCTAGATAGAGAAGGTAATAAATACTGAGCTGGTATAAAGGCAAACTGAATAACTACTGCTTTAAATTCTTTATCTGGTTGGAAGGGAAATGTTTTTTTGCCACGGTCAAGGTCAGGATTAAGTGAACAGCTTCATTCCAGATGAGCAGGTAAATGGTTTGATTGCTTATAGCTAAAACTTCACAACCAAGAATGAATTTTAAAACTGCACTTTAATCGTTAGACAAAGTTATTTCAATACATAAAGTATAAATCATTTTCATTTGATTAAATTGGCAACATATATATTTGTATGGTCTTTATCGAAAACGTTAATTTTTTTCATTTTGACCAATTTTGAGGTAAAATAAACATTTTTTCAATTTATGGTGAACTCTCTAATGAAAAAATCCGACAAAACCCCCACAAAATTGAATGAAGCCTAAACATTCAAGGGGCCGCTTGCTAACTCTTAAGCCTATATATTAGGGGTGTGTGAATCTTTGATTTCGCTTTGTAAAAAAAATTCAGTCTTCGAAAAATATGAAGTCTTGTCAATAAAAATATTGGCTGCTAAAATAATCGGTTTATGTTCAATTATTGCCATTCTGAGCTGTTATGTACATTACAAATCAAGATTCAGATGGAAAATTTCTGAAATACCATAGTTGAATTGTGATAACTTTATTTATTAGAATAAAAACAAACAACTCTGCAGTAAAACATTTTACAAGTTATTTCAGAGTATAAAATTTACAAATGACCACTATATTTTTCCAAGCATTAAACATCTGATAAAAACAATTCTAACTTCTATTTGGCTTTGAGAATATTTTATATTTTATATTCAAGTTCGCTTTAAATATAAATGTGGACTTAAGACACCCCTATTATAAACAAAGATAAAGCTCATAACACCTGGAGCTTTCCCCAGGGAAGGTAAAGTCATTTGACAGAAATTAATGATTTATACTGCTGGAAGAATCTTGATAATAAACACAGATCTAGTATTAGTGTTTTCCCACCGATTACAATTCAACATTAATAAGGACGCCATATTTGAAAACTGCCCAAGGGAAGAAACTCTTAACAGATGATGACTAGTGTGTTAACAGCGATGTACTCTATAATTGTATTTTGTTGCAAACTCTGTTTGTCAGAAAATATATTCTGCTGTCCTTACTTAACATTAATTTATTCATATGAGATTGAATATCAAGATTATTGATAACTGATAAGTGGTATAACTGGATTAAAGGGCTTTTTTTGATTGCTTTTAGCAAGGAGAATATATCAACAAAAAGTGGTTAAAAGATATTTTGATATAAGTAATATGTGATGTACAAATAGAAACATTTTATAAATTCACAAAAATGTGGGTAGTCTGAGACAAAGGGGGTCATTTAAATAACAACAGCTCTCCTGCCTTCTTAAATAATCATTCGGGCAATAACTGCTGTTCGAATGAGCTTCATAGTCTCTCCCATCACTTATTCGCCAATGACTAAAAAAACAATGTGAAACGAGGCGTTATTGTGGAGGTAAACAATAGACTTATATAAAAAGCTCTTGTGTTACTTCGATAGATTGTGGTATCTCTCTATTTTTTCTTCTGGTTGAATAACCTTGTTTATCTCGTAGTGTAGATAGGCTCCATGCTTATCATGTGAATGTTGCAACTTTATTAGTGGAAAGTTTGAGTATTATTATGCTTCTTATAACTTATTTTCCTCCCTAAGTCTGGCCTATAACCCAAATTTTTAATCTCGACTACACTTGCTACCACCTATATTTCTTGTAAAAAGGATGGATTAAGATCATAAACCACTTTAGACTACACTTGCTACTAGCTAAATGTCTAACCAATAAGTTTCGGGTTTTTTTTTATTGTTTTTTGTAAAAAGGATGATTATAACAAAAAACCACATGCAGACAGCTTGAGGGTGATAGTTAATATCTTCCCGGGCATGTGCATTCAGATACCTGCCTTTTCTATTAGTTCTATGGCATGATTTATTCATATGCTGTTAAACTCATGTTAAATGGGATTTTATAGTTGTAAACCTCTGATTTAATAAATTAGGACAAGCATTGTGACTACAAACAGGGACAACCTGGAAAATTGGACAATTCAGGGAATTCTTTGATATAAGGGGAAATGGGCGAATTTAGTCAATAATAAGGAAAAATAAAGAGTATTTAAATACTTGACCTTACAATTAAAAAGATGTGAGATTTTGTTTCTTATTGTTAACAAACTGCATTGCCTACAATCTTAACATGATAGTTGTGTAGTGTTTGTTTTATAGCACATTTACGCAGTTTCACAAATAATACCTACCTAAAACATTAAATACTATAAAAATAACTCAAAAGAATGTTGCTGTTTGGAAGCTTAGGATCTTTTGAAAATGTGCTCAGTTTAATAAACGAAAAAATTCCTATTCGCCAAGAAAAAATGTAAAAAAGTTAGCTCTTGGATTTTTTTATAAATGTCATCTGGAAAAGTCAAGGAATTTTAAAAGAAAGTTATATAGCCACCCTTTCAAGCCAACATTATAATGTATAATAAGAAGTTTTAACTTAAGTTTTTAAATATTTATTATATATTGTTTCATTACAAAAATAAATCAAATCAATGGTATGATTTTAATAATTAAACTTAAATAATTTTATATGAAGATTATCCAACATCAATAAGAATGGGATGTGAGTGGGAAGAAATCCTGTGATTCTGTTTTCTTCCTATATTTGTTTTCGATAGTAATCTTTCGGTTTCAATATCTTCAAAAGAGGAAATCAAACCAAAAGTGATAGTTTACTGTAGACAACTACTGAAATGTGATGCCAAGGCTGCTTGTGTGGCGTCTTTTAATAACCTGGTAAAGAGGTATTATAAAGAATGATTTCAATTTTTGAATTAAAATGTTTTGCAATAGTATACAAAGGCGATTGGTGACGGTTGCCATTTTTAAGTGAGTAACTTGATATCACCTCATGGAAGGTGTTACATTGCTACACACACTGACATTTCAAATTATGCACGTAGCTACTACAAAACTTATTATTTCTAACTGTTTCAAGTATCTTTAGTTTGAAGCCCAACTCATACATGTCCTGCTTTGCAAAAAATTGTATGGCTATTATATTTCGATGATAACTATTGCATTTAAAATATTTTATAAGAGCCTCTTATATAGTAATTATGCATCTGAATATCAGAACATTACTACTCACATAAAGTTACTCTTTTCATCGTTATTTCAAATTTTATCACAAAGAATGTGTTTTATGGTTTAATAAAGGTATTTGTTCAACTTCAAGCTTTCTATCTACCAACCGAAGTGGAAGTAGAGCATATTTTTATATTTCTATTAGGTTGCAACACTAGGTAAAGTGTGTCACATATATCTGCAAAGTAAGTTAATTGGTTTTGGTTAAAGTGATTAATATTATTAACACAGCACTCTTTCAAAATTATCACCAACTTTATTCATACCAAAGTTATTTACACCAGTAAAATTAGTTTTATCTTCTAAAGCTTGTAACAACTATTATAGGCTAAGTGCTTTTTGTAGGTTCAACCGGCTGAATTGGCCCGAAAATAGTCTACACCTTTTCCCTAAGACAACCTTTATAAATCCTTAGTGAGGCCTTTCGATAATACATAACAAATGTTGTAGCTCGGATGACTGCATGTAATTATATTGAAATAGTATACATATCACCACAGCAGGTGGTGTTACTTACCACTTAACTTTGACAAAGTTATTTAAAAATAGATGAACCTTGATATTCTAATAATAAAACTATAGCTAAGCTTTGAGCTAAAATGGGTGAAGAAATAAGATAGTCAAACCTATCATAGCCTTTTCTACTTTTCACATTATCTTTTTGAGACTTTATTATAAGGTAAATTTCCATTTCTTCAAGATTTTAGATAAATGGCAGGGAAGATCTCACTGAATACAGACTGCCAACTGGTGTTGAGGTGTTTATCTGTAAGCTGTGTGCATGTATTTTACCATCCTTGTCGTTTACAAAGACTGGCTATCTATTATCCCATTGTTTGCCAAATATGCAATTAAATTTGTTTAGTTATTCATGATTTTTTTTTAAGTTTTGTAACCAGTAAAAGCTTTTTGTTTTTGATATCATTAAAAATATTAGTGAAATCGCTCATTCTTGGGCTCCTCGTTAATTTGTACCCTAATTATTATGGAACTGATGATGCTAATTACATAGGAACTATGTTAAAGTTAACAAATCATCACAAATCTTAACTGAAATGATTAATTGTGATGTAATTCGTCTTTAATTTGTTCGATTGGTATCTAACTAGTTGGCTGAAGAGACGACAACTCAGGAAAATGGAAACTGACTGCTTACCTATGAAAGTAGTTTCCTATAAAAAAATAAGTCCCTCAAATAACTTTGGAATTTTGTCGTAAAGTATAACTAAGGCATTTGATAGGTCATGTCTTCAGGCACTCTATTGTGGATTTGAATGTTGAATTCTCAATACCCTTTTCTGGATATTGGTTATAGTGAATAAGGTTTAAAATCATATTTTTAATGAATCTGTCAAACTTAGTTTAAATTAGATTTTTGAGTCATGGAAAAAGTATTCTTCTAAAAAATTTCTTTCAAGCGCATTTTTCTAATTTCCTACATCTGCTTTAAATATAATCATAGTTATTGAGTTGAAAATATGAGCTAAGAGTAATTTTTATCTTTACAGCTAGAAAAATGATTTACTCTTCGGAAATAAAACTTATGGTATTTTCTGAGTTGATTTGCTATCATTTGCCGGTTTTTTGTATCATATATTGGGGTTCCCTTATAAATAAATATACATGTCATCTTATTCTTACTAGTTCTTTTAAATATTTAATTGTATACTAATAATAATTTGTGTTGTGATGCTAAAGACGTTTTGCACAACAATATTTGGTAGATGTTTTTCATTTGTTGAATTATCCGATCTAGTAGCACAATATATCAGGCCTGGGCGAGGCTTGTATTTCTGAGCTGAGTCACACTTTTAAAGTGGGAGTCCTCTCATGCTTTGCCTAAAATAAAAGCTTGTTTTAATCGCGTTTGAAGAAATATGAATGTACCAGGCAGTTGATAAAACATTACTACAAAATGTTTAATTGCACTGATTCAGACATCCTCATTACATGACCATAGCATCTCACCCTTGCTTCCTCTACTATCTCATGTACTCCATCATCCTCATTATATGTCTATACCATCAGGGCCGCCTATAGCAGATGGGAAAACTTCGTTTGCGGGGGCCGCTTGTTATTGCCTTTTTCCCCTTTACCACCTCCAAACAAAGAATCATCAAACAATTTTTCAAATTAGTAGTTGAAACTTAATTTTTGTAGTAGTTTGCTCCTTATACCAATTTTCAGCAGAATAAGGTATCAGCAAATACCCTGGATAATTAATGGTAAAATGTGATTGAGTTATCAAGAAACATAATACACCACAGACAGACAAAAAAAAAGCAAATCAGAAGAGTTAAAACTTCACCTATTCAACAAATCAAACCACGCGGTTATGTTTTTAATTTGTTTTTACACTTGGACATTATTTTTAAATTGCCTATACAAGGAACCTACTAAACGAGCGTGCAATCAAAATTTTCCCACCCTAACTTATTTTTTCCTTCTGTCATCTAAGAAAGCACGGGGGCCCCCCCAAACTGTAGAGCCATGTGCCCCTACATCATCTGCTCACCCTTGCTTCCTCCATTATCACAATTAACTCCTATACCCCCACTCTTTCCTGAACATCTTCATTCCAATTTCTCCTTGCGACAGCTAACATGCTCCTCAAAATCTTCATTTTTGTGGTCTCCACCATCCTGGTCTCTCTTGCATCCAACGTCCATGTTTCTGCTGCATATGTGATTATAGGTACGAAATATGTCCTATATAGTATTTCCTTACACTTTGAGGGCAGGTCTCTTGCACACCTGCAGATCACCTTTTACCCCTGCTGCCCTCTTCTCATTAGATCTACTCTGCTATCGATCACTCTTCACGTTACATACTCTGAAGTAATTCAAATTTCAAAAAATATTTCTTATTACACAAACATGGTTTAATTCAAATCTATATGCTTTCAAGAATACATCTAAAGGCCATTTTAGTTGATAATTTAAAATTGTGAGCTGTATTTGATTTCTATTTAAAAGTAAAGACAAAAAATGTTTAAAAGACATATTATTTGCCAAATAGAACCTTAATAAACGAAAACGACTTTGCCTATGTTCTACTTTGTCCTGGGTAGGCAGAATAGTTTGTATCGAAATGTCACATTTGTGTTTACTGATAAAGTAATGACTTTATCTTGCTGTATTTTACTGTACTCCTACTAAAGTATATTCAGGGATATTGCGTTTTTAATCCCAGTCATACACGATTTTTTTTTCTCTTTCTCTCTCTTTTTTAAAGCTATGATTTGAGAAGTGATATTATTTAGGACCTGTGTATAACCCGAACGGGTAGTAAGGCGCGGTGTTAGTAATAATAATAATATTTAGGATCAAAACATCACACCCATTCTGTTAGAATATTTTTGTCAAGATAAAATATATGCTATAGAAAATTTTGAAACCACACTTAAAGAAAATCAATGAATTAATAAAATTAATCAAGCAAATATGCTATCAAATCAAATTTTGGTGGTATTATATAAAGCTTTTTTGTAAAAATTTGACAGGTCAAGCAAAAAAAATTCTGAAAATTATATAATTTAATATAGATTAAACAGGCTGGAAACAATTAATTTTATTTTAACAGCTCATTAATGAGGATGTATTTATCACTAATTCAAGTTTTCTTATTTACTTGAGATGCTATTTGTTTATATTCAAGTGAAGCCCTTAAAAATGTTCAGATAGCTTCACCCATGGCTGGTCCTTTTTTGACTAATCCTTTTGAAGTTTGGCTCAGCTTGGTATAATTTCTCAATGTCCCAACTTTTTTTTCCTCTGTCCATATGCTTACTTAAGAAATTTACTTTTTTGTGCTTCTCTGGGTCTACAATTAACGACATTAGAGATACATCAATTTTATTGTTCTAATAAGCTCTTAAATTAACTCTAAAAATTACCAAGTACTATGGTAGTTTTGAGTTGAATACCTAAATTGTTTTATTAATATTTTATTGTATAATTATTGTAGCCTACTATGTTAACAAGTATGTTTTCTTTAATACACAGTATATGGCAAATCAGCCAGCTTGTCGCTACCACGGGTTGAAACAAGATGCTGAACGTTACTAATTAAAGACTGTTAGTTTTACAATCTTATGTTTTATTTCTAGAAGTATTTTCATGTGTATAACCTGGACAGGTTATAAGACGCAGTATTAAGAATCATTTTAATTTTTAGCTAAAACATTTTCTTGCTTTCAGGTCTAGTTTCAACCTTTGGTTGTCGGTTAGCCATCTTATACAAAGACCAATTGATATCAAACCATAAGATTTGTCACATAATGTATGAGCGTACATATTTGTGGATTGTGTTACCTATTAGCTTGGACATCAGACTGCATCAGCTTGCATATAAAAGTTGGGGTTCATAGGACATGCAACCTACAAATTATAGTAAATTACTGCTATGATTTGTGAATTAAAAAATATTATTACCTAACTCATATGTATTTGAAATTACAACCCAAATTACTCTTGAACATCTGCAAGGTGGATATGCATCTGTGAAATTCAGGGAATTACAAAACCTACGTTGAAATATAAAATTGTTAAATCCTCCAATAGTTCAGAAAAGCTTGTAAATGTCTGTAAAGGTCAGAGAAGCTTCACAATCCTCTCCTTGTTATTACAGAATCAAAAACTCAACTAAGAACCTTTAACAAACTTTTCAGTTCTGTTCTCACTATCATCTTATCTATTATGTCATAAGGAGCTGCCGTGATATATCACCAGCACAATCTTGAATGAATTTCTAATGCGGTTAAAGAAGTGTCAGACCACTTTTAAAGGTGTTTTATGACTTGAATCACTCTGCTAATTTCAGCTTGTGTGAAAAAATTATTCAATACCTCATTTGTACACGTATTGTCACAATACTTTGACTTGAGCTCTAGATGTAAAATGTCTGTGATGGCTCATATTTTTAAGTTGGGTGAATTCATAAAAGTGTAATATTAAACATAAATTCACTAAACTGAAGGTATATTGAAATACGTGAAATGCAGTTAAAGAAACACAATGATACATTTTGCAATATTTTTTGCTAAGATTAACAATTCTATCCACTCGTTGCTTTGTTAGTCTGATTTACAAGGTGAACACGTTTGAAGTGTACCTGTAGCTAGCTACAACTTAAATTTGAAGTGACTGACTGCACATCATTATCGGTATATTATTAATATTTTTAGAAGAACATTACATTGAACATTTTTCTTAAAATTTCAATTGATTTGCAGTTTTTTGTGATTGTTGATTATCAGTTACACATCTATGAAGTGGGCATGAGCGAGAAAAAATATGAGTAAATTATAATTTTATGTTGGAAACATAATAAAATTAGTTATTTTTATTGAGGACATGGGAGTACACTAACTCCTCATCGGTCAGGAGGAGGGTTGTATACCTCATTCTTGTGTTGGGTATTAAAATAAGCGTGGATGGCCATTAATGCAGACATGTTCTTAGAACTAAAATAGAATGGATGTAATCTAGTTTTCACTGCAAGAGATTATCTGGCAACCAGAAATGTTAATAGTTCTACTTTCATGTATTGATATGTCAAGTAATGTGATTCGTGGATGTCACCTTTGATAACCATTATATAGTCAATTTTGGCCTCTAAGAAGTCTTAATTTACTTTAAAAAAAGTGCCCTTCCTATTAAAATTGGACACTTCTCAGTTACTATTCCATTTATATTTTTTAAATGAAGAAAGAGAAGTTGAGCTTTCCTCCTTGCCTGTACTGCCATCTTCATCTTTTGCCAATAAGCGGACTACTTAGGTAGCTGAGAAAGAGTTGATCAGATGTTGTGCTCAGGTTGAATATTGATAAAACCTATAACTCTTTTAGTGCCACGCCAATTCCGTTTTGTGTGCAAAGAATGCCACAGCTATTGCCTCATTTTTGTAAGGGTTTGCAAGAAAATTTGCCAAACCATTATTTATGAAGCAAATATTTTGATTTTTCTTTCATTTTAATCCACATATACTATTCCTTAATAATAATAAATTGATACAATTTTATTAAAATTATTTTATTTTAATTTTAATATTTTTCAAAACTAAGCCTAATTATAATTAACATTAAAAAAAAAATTTACATCTACATCTCACTATTATTTAGTTCTAGTGCATTTAGTTTTATACAAGAAATTAAAGTTTTCAATATATATGATTATAAATAGGAATTACAGGAATTTTTATTTGATATCCTACATTAGATAATTTTGGGCCGTTATTGCTTACATCATGAATAAATATTCAGGCCTACACATAATGATCGCGTTTTTCAAAAAACCTTTTATAATGAAGAATTTCATATAGTATTTTTACATATTATATAAATGTATAAAGTTATTACTCTTATTTACTTAACATTGGTAAAGAAATCTTTTCATTCACATGACATAACATGAAAATCTAAGTAGTGTAGTTTTCTAAACTCGAAACAATTTGACCCATACATTTGAAAACTGTTTACAAAACTATATCAATATGAATATTAGTCATACTTATGTTTTTCTATGCAGCTTTTATGTAAACCGGCGTTGCGCTTAGCACCTTGAGTACGTGACTGTCCACCATCGTAAATGTATTAGACTTCCAGTTCGAATAACAACTATTTATGGTTGATTTTTGTTGCCAACCTTCTATGAAATAATAGAGGGAAATGTTCTCCTTCTAATGTTACATGACACTACTACATTATCTATCGGTTAACGCGAGAACTAGAGCAAATCTAGAGAGTCGACCTTATCGGCTCTAGCACTCTTAGCGGTAGTAGGCGGAGCCGATCACATCAGATCGTGACACTTTTAGAAATAGTAGGTGGAGCCGATCAGATCGGCTCGTGGCACCAGAAGGGTTGATAGCTAACGAGTTTGGTGATTCATGAATGAACAATAATCTATATTTTTTATGACACTTTACATAGATTAACTTGTAAACAACATTTAAAAGTTCAAAAAATTTTCCACTTTTAAAAGTTCAAAAAGTCACATTTTGGTTGGTCATTAAGGCGTAAATGTTCAAGAAACAAAANAAAAGGGGAAGGGGGGCAGGAGGAGAATATTATTTTTGGGGGGGGGGGGGGGGGCACAACAAATTGTATTTTTCCCATCCCCACTTTGATCTACTACCTGACGGCTCTAACCAGTAAAGCTATAAACCCTCTTGGTTTCTGATGTGTTTGAATTTCTGTCTGCCTATTCTAGCACCTTAAAAAACATTCTGATGGTACTACAAGTCTACAACAACATTCAACAAACCTTTCCCATCCATAGCTCATTAGCGTAACTAGTACAGTAGAACCTTGCTAATCCGTCACCTGTGGGACTGGGAGTTTGGTCAGAATGCAAAAAAAAGGTCAGATTATCTGAAGAAAACTAAATATTTACAGTACTTGGTCAGGTGCAAATTTGTTTTCTTCAACAATGTTTTTTTAATCTCAAAGAAAACTCTTTTGATGCCTCGTTATCAGCTGATAGTTTTTTCACCTGATATTGCGCAATATCTAACGCCATGACGGGTTTTCCACCGATCTAACCAACCTTCACTAGCTGTGAACTCACCTTCAACCTCCAATTTTTTGTGCAGAATTATTGCCGTTTCTTTGATAATAGGCCCAGATAGCAGGGTTCCTTTCCTCCTTTCTTGGCAAAACCATATCTATAACACGGTGTTCAGCAGTTCCAGTTTGGGCTTTTTTAGTGTTTTGCGGCTTTTTAGTGCTTTCTCGCCATCTACCATCACTGAAAGATTCAATATCTTTTCTATTTCCCCTCCAGTCCTTTATTGTAGTAACTCCCACATTGAGTTCCTTGGCAATTTTTTGGAGTGATTCCCCCTTGTCCAGTTTCTGCAGCACTTTCAATTTTTCATTTAAAGGAACAGTAACGTGTTTACGTTTTACTCCTGACATACTGTATGTAATGCAAAAACTACGTACACAAAACACAATCCACACACGAAGAGTAATTAACATGCACTAGACGATAGATGCTGGCTCACTGAGGCGGCAAACAACTGGCTAATAAACAATGGCCGATCAGTCATCAACAAGTCGGTGCATGCATGCTCTTGAACTGTGGTCGGACTAGCCGAGGGTGGACTAGAAAGGTTCTACTGTACATATGGGTGACCTGGTGGTCTAGAGTTAAAGTGTCAGACTTTTGTGCAGGGGGTCCGGGGTTTAATCCTCGGCCCTGGCACATTTATTTGATTTCCAAGCCCTTCCTTCACCTCTGACAAGACTTGTATTAATCACAACTTATGAATGTGTGGAATGTCAGGCCTCCACCGTGGTTCGGATCCCACATTAGACTTTAGGTCCTCCATTTTATCTCACAATCACCCTACCATTACAACATAACATAACACTAACATTCTTTGACACTAATACTTTTCCAGCCTATGATTGGATCAATTTTTTATTTAAGCTATATTATTTTTCACTGCCGGTTTTCTAGGCCTGCCTTTGACACATCATCGTGAACTGTTCCCAGCCTGTGGCCGGGTCTGTTTAGTAAAATGCCTCAATCTCCCTCTGTCCATCCACCATTCTTCCTCCTGCACACTTGCTTCTATCTGTTCCTCCCATCTCTTCCTTGGTTTCCCTTGTGGTCTCTTCCTGACATACTTCATATTCATTAATCTTCTTGGAATCCTCTCACCTTCCATCCTAATTATGTGTATATAGGCCTACTATCTCATGTACCCCCCCTGTACCCCAACCCTTAACCTCATATCTTCATTCCTAATCCTATCTCTTCTGGTGACAACTAGCATACTCCTCAAAAACTCCATTCCCATGGCCTCCACTTTCCTTTTCACTTTTATCCAAAGTCCAAGTTTCCGCTGCATATGTTAAATGGGTATACAACACTTCCTTACATTTAAGGGCACTTTTATTTTCCAAAGTAGGTCTCTTACATACCTGCAGAAAACCTCTCCCTGTTGCCCTCGTTTTACTATATCTTCTCTGCTGCCCCCCCTTTGGCCTCAATCACTCTACCAAGATACCTTCACCTTACGCTCTTTGCTTCTTTCAAATCTATTCCATACCGTTTTTTTCACCTTTCTTGGCCTTGTTCTCTGCCTTGTCATTACCATCACTTCACTTTTCGCCATACTAAATTTCATTCCACACTTTTTCACCTCATTTCATTCCTACAGCTGTTCCTTTACTTCCTCTACCTTTTCCCCCGAACCATCATGTCATCTGCAAACATCATTGCTTTCATTTTCTCCTCACCCAGTTCATTATAATTTCCATCACTAATACAAATAGTAATGGTAAGAGGGCACTTCCCTGCTTGACTCCATTTTTTAATTGGAACCACTCTGTCCAGCCTCTCTCTGTATTTACACAACTCACACTATTATCATATATATTCCTTACTCTCCTGGCCACTCCTCTTTCTTTTCCAGCCTCCGCCGTTGCTTTCCATACTTTCTTTTTATCTACACTATCTCATAAGCTTTTTCTACATCTATAAATGCCATTACCAGATCCTTTCCAAACTCATCTCTCTTTTCCATCAACTGTCTAATTCCAAATATTACATAGTTCGTCAACCTCTTTTCTCTGAACCCATGTTGCTCCTCTCTCCATCTCCCTTTCACGCTTTTCCTCTTTTCCAGAATCTTTTTGTGCATTTTCTTGTGTTGACACATCAGCCTATATAATTTTCACACTGTTTCTCTTCCCTGCCACTTTCTTCTTCCACCACATTGCTCTTACTATTTTATACCACCACTGTAGTGTATTAGACCCACTTCTCCTGCTGCCATTGACATTTTCATCACGGGTTCATTCACTCCTTATTAAATTTAAATGTATTTTCAAAAATTGGTAAATCGTTTTTTAATTTTATTCTCCTTAATTTTTCATTTAAAAACGTTTATAAAACAGCAAACCCTTTGTTACAAATAGTGTTAAATCCTGGCCCTCAGTTAGCGTTAAAAAAAGTCCAAACAAATTCTTAATGGGAAGGTCCTAGTAGTTGGAAAGTTTTCATATTTTAAATGCCAAGATATTGACAGTGGGTTTTTTTCCTCCAGAATAAATAACTTTTGACAATATGTATCAAAATGTTAACAATAAAATTCTTTATTAAAATTCAAAAACTCATTGTAATAAATCCTGATTATTAGAAGATTAATTATTTCACTACTACCCACTTTGGCGGCCATAGGGTCAACACGCTACTTGTGCAGTAGGCTAGACTGCCAATAATGGGGATATCAAGGTTTGAATCTTGGTTGGGTGTACTGCAATGCAAATGCAGGTACACTTCTTATTAATATAACCTTCCTAATCTTTAAAACCATTAGAGTAATTAGTACATAGGCTTATAACCCAAATTAGTAGTAAGATGGGGTGCCAAAAATAATAATTATTTCACTAACCATATTGATGCTCGCATGATCTTAACGTGTCGCTATTGTGTAACTGGATTACTGGTGACTGGGAGTTCAGTTAAAATCTCGATTGAATCTACTGTGCGGGGGTTTTCCTAAATGGTTTTCCACTCAGGCCACCACAAATGTGGTAACATTTCCTCTAAAACTACGATTCACATCCCTATTTCATTAGCATAATTTTTCATTCATGTGTAAAAATCTATTAGGTAATTAGATGCAATGGGGGGTAGGGGGGATCCAACACACCTTTAATATCTAAATAACTATCAAATATATAATTTTAGATTTAACGATCTTATGTTGGGAAATAACCTCCACTATGTATTGGTGCACCATTTTCACATTATAATACCTGTGCATGAAATTAAGTTAGCTCTCTATTTGAAATGCTGGGTTAATTTCTTAACTGATCACAGCCTCACAACCTTTGTCACAAAATTCTATAGCTAGATTGCTTCAAAGAAATATCAATGATTCCTTTGCATATTGGTGGTGTTTTTACATATTGGTGGCCCTTTTACATATCAATGATCCCTTTGCATATTGGTGGCTCTTTTACATATCAATGATCCCTTTGCATATTGGAGGTGTTTTTACATATTGGTGGCCCTTTTACATATCAATGACCCCTTTGCATATTGGAGGTGTTTTTACATATTGGTGGCCCTTTTACATATCAATGACCCCTTTGAATATTGGTGGCCCTTTCACGTATCAATGATTACTTTGCATAACAGTGGTCCTTTGAATAAACAAGACTTAAGGATATATTGAGATATTTTATGAAAAGAGATGAATATTTTTAAAGGACCCAATTACTTTTCAAGCTCAAATATTGACAAATTCTATACCACTATTAAATATTTTGAGGGGAAATTTATAAGCATGTTGTTGGCAAAAAAACATACATTTCAATTAATATTTCACACATGAATATGAATGCAACTTTTGAAATTAATAAAATGTCATATGTTTAGAGACTCGTTTTTAAAATCATGAAATTTTATTTTTTGTTCTATTGACGCTTGAGTAAAAAGGAAAATATAACTATTGTCCCTCACAAATGATAGAAATTGGCATACGGTATTTAACTAGCCAAACTGTGTGAAATTACTTATATGTATTTTATATTACCAATAAATACGGGAATATATTTTGAAACATTTGTGCTATTTATATTTGGATTTAACTAGCACTAATCCATCTACATTAAGCATCTAACCCAAACGGGTAGTAAGGCGCATTGCTTAAAAAACTGTCTACATTGATTTTCGGGAAAAACTGAAGGGATTTGTATGTACTTTTATAAATCTTGTATCTAAATAACTTGTTCAAACATTATGTGATATTGAAAGGTTTGACAATCTCTTGGTCTATAATTTAAAGAGATTTAAGGTTTGAACTAATCGAGCTGTCATTTCGTACTTGACTGGAATATTTTGTAGGTTACCAGTGGAGCTGATTGTCACTTATGTTTCACTGAGAACTGTTAAGAAGACTCTAACAATGTCTTTTCCCATTTTTTTTCTATGTTATTATGATGCTGCTGGACCCCGACGTGAACTAATGTGCTCCGCCATTGCTATTCTGTGAATGTGCATAAACTCTATTTGGCATTGGTCGAAACATTAGGATCCCAAGGCATTTCTGGATCAGTACGATCGCAACGCAGGGCGTTACGACGCGGCCCGTGGTGACATGAGGGAAGACCTGGGCCAGACAGGGAACGGTCCTCGCGGAAATGTAGGATCGAACCCCCGCGGACGTTGGGGGCAGGCAGATCGCCGTGCTGATGATTACCCTTCCAAGAGAAGGCGTTACTAGGCTATATTCCAGTACCATGTATTCTCTGATCATCAGTGACCAAGCCCTTTGGCGGGCATTTACGTGTTTCTCCAATTGTATGTCTACGTATCAGCTGGGCGGCTTGGAAATGTAGATCTAAGTTGCCCAACATTTGAGCTATCTAGAAATATTAAGGGAAAAAAAAGCAAGAAGCAAACATCTTTGGACCTAATTTTATTTACTTTGACCTTTTTTATGGTATTATTATATAGATTAGTGTAATTATCGACAATTCTGGCTTGAAGGAAATATTCTACATTGCATCTAATGAAATTGCTTCAAAAACAATTGTTGATTAAACCTATTCTTGGGTTTAACTTATATTTTATGTTGACGGGTTTTGTGAAGTAGTGCTGTCAGTATTGTCATATTTTTTTTGTATCCAATATATTTTGCATTTTCGTTATACATGTGTATGTGTCACTAGTAAAAAAATAAATAATAAAAATAAGTTTTGTATTTCATTGGAGATTAAAATACTGTTGATTAAAGCATCCTAGTTACAAATCTATAAAATATATGCTAAGGGTTATTCTATTGGTTTTCTAACTCTGATAGTATTTAAACAGTAGACGATAACATTATTGTTGAGTTTGCTTCAAAATTCAAATCTGACTTTTAAAAACATGTAGGTATATAACCCATACTAGTGTAAATATTCTCACTAAATGTTTAAATAATATCCCCTGAGAGAAATTTTTGCTCTTAGCTTAAATTCTTTGTTTTTTCCCCTCTCACTTTTTATGCTAGTCTCTAGTTAAATATTGCTGCTCCATCAGGGTTGCCACACACTTGGAAAACTGCGAAAACACAGAACTTTTTGTTCCATTGAAATAAAAAATAAACTGGAACATGTGGGGAAGTGGGACAGGCATAACTGGATATTTTTTTAATATGGAACATTATACTCCAAGCTTGATATAGAAGAGCTTTAAATAGAGGAAAAAGAAAACCCAAGAAGTAAATACACCAATTCAGATACAATATGTCTTATCTCCGCACTCCACCTCTTATTTTTTTACCCCTTGAAACATTTGGTTGCTTAGCAAATGCATAAATCACTACCAACGTTAACCCATCTTGTTCTAAACACTAATGACATGACTTCACATTAGCTTTTTTTTTTATGAAAACTAATTTTATTCTTTTGTACTGCTCTCTAAAGCTGGAAAAAACAGGAAATTTTGTAATAAGAAAATAGTGGCAACCCTGTGTGTGTGGTAGAATAAATTTTAATACTTTAAAAGAATTATTTTAACACGGTAGTTTGATAAAGATAGGATGTAAAAGTTAATGTTGTTTGAATTATCTATGCGCAAACAAATGTTAAGAATAATAACTTTTGGTTTTACTCTATTATGTTATTCAGATCAAATTCCTTCGCACATTACCAATTAAATAAATACTATTTTTCTTCTAAGCCTTTTTTAAAGTAAAACTTTTGTTTTTAAAAGTTTAAGTAAATATACTAGTTTAATGTTTGCAAAATAATATATGAAGGGGGTAAGGTAATCCAATGATATTCTCGCTTTGAATCAAATTACTGTAATCATGTTAGCTATTAATTTAGTGGGGTTCAAATTTTGGATCAAAAATATTATGTATAATCTCACTCCTAAAATTCATACACACTAGATATAATCTAAATTAACCAAAATAAACTTCTTTAATCAACTTGCCACACAATACTGGCCATGATTAAACCTTAACTCGACCATACCCAACCTTGCTCTACACTTGTGTGCTTTACTCAGACCTTGTAAGTCAGGGTTAATACCTCAACCGGTTGCACTGAGGATTTTCTTCTATCTTTCTTGCCACGCTAGCTTTTCTCGTTTTTCACATTCCTTTGTCAAAAATACTTTTATTGTGATGCTTCAATAATAAATACTTTAAACAGAATTACTTAACCTAAAACTAAAACTTGATTTGCACATTCGCCAAAAATTATACCGCAAACATATAGAGCAACTGTTGTCTAAAACGCAACAGACTGGAGTTGCTCAATAGAGTGGCTAGTCCCCTGGTAACGGGTTTACAATTACAAGGCTGTTTATACCAAAGTGACGCCAGTTTATTATTAGTTTTCGGTATAACTCGCTGAGAATAAAAAAGTAAAAAAAGTATATTTACCTGCCCTTATTGCGTGCAAAACCACTTATATACTCTAGTGTTTGAAAAGAATTATATTTGTACTCGCCTGTTAATTTAAATTCTGCTGCTACCTTGTGCCAAGCTTTCTCAGTAGAATTCTTGCTGTAGGACCCTTTGCACGTGTCGTTATTCAAACACGGGTAATTTTCAATAAATTGTGTGAACTTGATATTTTCTTGTTGCTCTAACACCATAATTGCAACATTTTAGTTCTATCAAAACAAAATACCATTGGCGATTGAGGAAACTGAGTGATGAGTTCACATCATGTCATGACTGCCATCACTCGTCATTCACATTGCTATCACTTTCGAGTTGACCCAGTATAAACATAAACATATAACTCTGTGCTCTGTAAGAGCAACTCCAGCCGTTGTTGAGTTTCCGTCGTGATTCCTTGTGTTTCTGTCACCAGGTGCTCTCTGTATGTATGCATACTTAGAGCAAAACTTGCTTGAGTATCGCATGCTAGCTGAAATGTATGTTGACTCATAAATTCTTGCAACACAAACTAAAAACATCTCATTATTGTAGCAAAATATGTTTTCTAATTATTTAGTTGTGTATAATTTAACAAATAATCACATAACGTGTTATTTTAAATCTTTTTACAAAAGTAGACTGCTGTCTGCTTCTATCTCACTTTGTATGCGTATGGGCATCTTGAGTTAGTTGGTTTAGGTGCACTGATCGGTTCCTACATGTAGATCACTGAGATTGTTTCTACTAGTGCAGTTTGCACTGATTTCTTGTGATTGGTTTAGAGCAAGGGTGGTGTTATAGTATTATGTAAGCCCATTTTTAGCCACTTTGGATCTTACCCCCTTTGTAAGTAAAAATAAACTCTC
>CABFWB010001053.1:0-47053 GCA_902151455.1 Timema bartmani | reverse complement strand
CACACACACACTTGCTTACATTATGTTTCTAGATTTTTTTAATTGGTTAACAAGACTAACCATTATTTATTAGTGCAATTTATAAATTGCTGGTAACTATTAATGTAGAGGTGTGAATTAATGTTTCAAAATAGTTCACAATAAACACTTGTAAAATAATTTTAAATGTATTGTTTTCAACAGTTAAATTTTTTTTTAAATTATAAACTTTATTGAAATGATAAAAAAAGACTAATTTTTTTAAATCTGTTGACCAAAGTTCTTGAATCCATGTCCTTGACACTTTAAATGATTGTATCCATTTGGGGTGACTGGGTCATCGACCCATTCAGCAAAAATAAGCAAAGCTTAAACCCCCCCCCTTCTGAGGTTCTTACATATTACTCTAACAATACCTAGGCACTTGACCACATTACAGTTCTGCTCTTGTTTTAAGACGAACTTAACATCACTTTTAACTGAAAATAAATATTTTATTTTTCTTTCAACATACCTGTAGAACTATAGATAACATTTTCCTTACATTGTAGTAACTGTAATATTGCCAACAGAAAACCTTACATTGACCCAAAAAAAAGTCTCATCAAATATTGCTCATAGGATTAGGTTTTTTTTCTACTATAGCAGAAATGTCAACATTACATATTTTCCTGTTCTTTTCCATGCTTAAATATTGATCACGGGTATGCCTTCATTTTCTACAATTTCTTAAAATATCACAATAAATGTAATTTGAAACCATCTCAAAATATTAATATAGTGCTTCTGCTCATTGGTGATGTCATAATGTGTCATACAACCGATCAAGGGGAAATTAGTATAAAACACATGGTCTTTTTCTTATACTCCCGGCTGGCTGCACATTATTTTGTTGAGAAGCTTAGGGCTTAGTTTATTTCGGAAGTGTATATCTGATTCAACGGTTAGGCTTGATATATATTTTTTTAATTATCGGATGCTCAAGTGTTTAATATTGTGTAAAAATCTCTCTAAGATAGTTGTTTTATTTTATTTCAGACTTAATGTGTATGCATTACACTAAACCATTTTGGAGCTAGGATAGCCACTTACAGGGGAGAAACTGGGAATTATGTTTTGATTTTAGGCTTAGTGGGGGGGGGAGGCTTTATTAAAGGGGTTTGAATTTTTCCTACTGTTGAAAATTGAATCATATTAAATGGTTTTATCAAAGATAAATTTTAAACCGCTGCACGCCTGGCCAAAATTATTCTGTTTTCATTAATTAACTTATAATAAAATCATATCCTTGATAGCTCTCAAACTAACCCGACTGCCACCATGTATTGTCTGGTGAGTCAAGAGATGTCTATCACCGCAGGTTGATTGATGAACATTTGTATACATATTTCTTTCTAACATGGCCATGCACACATCACATAATTGTTAACTGATCCTGAGATTTTAAAGATAAGATAAGGTAGAATAATTCCCAATCTGCCAGCTATATTTTCCAAATACTTTTTGCTGCACAGTCTCTACTGGCCACACGATTGGCCATATACTTAGGGAAAATAAGAGGACGAACAAATCCAAACATCTTTTTTGGATGTTTCATCCCTTCATTGACTGCAGGCACGTGCAACATTTCTCATATCGTAGAAGCTTACACATAATCAGTGTGTCATTGTCTTCCATTTTAAAGCCTTATTTATAGTCTAGTCTTTCAGGGTTTAAACAATCTCCCAGTACACGATTAACAAGCAGTTTATCTGACTCTTGGGTATATACATGAACTTTACTCTCTTAAAATCAACACTCACTGCATAGTCCTTTGATTTTTACTATGACTGCAAGTATTTTTGAGACCTCATCTTAGCCCTGTCTCACAAGGTTGCAGAAGTTAATTTTGTTTATGCTAATTTTTTCATGTATTTTATTTAAATATTTGACAGGCGTGCAATTAAATGCATTTGAATTATAACATATTATATTATGATTTTACCCATTGTAATATCAAAAGTTGTTGAATATCGGTCATGAGTATAGCAGAATTAGAAGACTTTTTTTTTAATGAAGAGAAAAAGTTATCATTAAATTCCAGGACACCCTTGACAGTTATTGAAGCACTGTTGATATCATTATGTAAAGAAAATAAATCTTTATGGTTGTACTGAAGCAACAATTTATTTGTTTGGCCAAAAAAACTTGCAAAAAACTGATCTTTTCTCGCGTCCTGAACATCCTCACATTAAGGTTTAGTAATTTTACAGAATTGATAGAAAAAAAACTTTTTTTCTATTAAAAATTAAAAATTGCTTCAGTAAATACATTTGGTCTTATTTTATACATATAATATCAACAGTTTTTGAATGTCACGCGTCACAAAATATGATCACTTTTTTCTGTTTGTCTACAAAGTTTATCATCAAATGCTAATATAATATTTTCATAACAAATATTCAAGAACCGTTAATATTGCGATGTGTAGAAAATTAAACAAAATGTTTATACTCAGGCGATATTGTATTTATTTTGGCAAAAAAAATGCCACAAAATCTTAAAAATACTTACCTTAACTCGTATCCACTTCCATCCAACATTAAAAATAAACAGCTCAAATACTAAGATTTGTTGCCATATGCAGCACATCTTTTACAAAAGGTTTTAATGTGGAAATATTCATCCAGTCTCACATTCAAGGGTAAGGTAAAGCTTTTTAAGAAAAACTGGTAAAGAAACCTTGTAAAACCATCATTCTGGGTTGTTCAATGTTCAGTGGCCATCTCATGAACATAAAGTATTGTACCATGTAAAAAAATGTTTATGAACTCAAACTGTTATGGGAAGGAATGCTTTTAAATATATGTATATATCCCCCCTACGAATTGTAAGGTTTATTTTTCACATTGGCTATTGACAGCCTCTCATAAGTTGGCATCTCTGCTATAGTTTTGTTCAGATGTATATTACACTAACATTCTTAGCAAAATATTTATAGGATTTTAAGCTTAATATCGTATCAGATGCTCTACAGCTAAATACTCATAACTATAACTTGTTGAAACCATTTATCTTATGTGAAAATACCTAACATGGTCCATACATGAAACTCTTGATTGCAACAGACATGTGGTAACATTCAGGTCAACATGGCTGCATTTGTGGCATTTCATTGGTCGTATGAGACTTCTTGAATGGGTTTGACTAACAATTTGGTGTTGTTAAAGATTGATGTAGTGAAGTGCAATAGGGGTGAACATAATATAATAATGGGTTATTGCAGAAAGAAAGTAAACTTTTTCTGAAGAATTGTAACCTGATATTGGTCCATTGACACTGAATCAAAATCTTTTATAATGTTTTATCAATGTGGGGGGAAAAGCATTTACACCTATCTACTACACAACATGAAGTTATGGACAGATAAAATGCATAACAAGGTCTAAAAAGATCTCTTTATGCTGCAATTGCAATTATAAAACTGAAATGTTTGCTAAGTTTTTATCTTCTAACCTCTCAAGTGACTCTTCAGTTACTGAAACCCTCCCTGACTTTGATTTAATTTTTGTAGTGCAATAGTTAAAGTTTACAAAACTCAGAAACTAATGATAAGAAAAATCTGAAGAAAAAAAATCAGGACTTACAGTAAATAATAGCTTACCAAGAGAAAAATAAACTAACCATTTCAGCACAAGTTGGAAGGCCTCGGGAAGAATTGACCTTGGCTGTCATCTACTGGTCACTGCTTAGACCTAATGCAAAATCTTGTAAATCGATTACAAATTAGTAGACAACTTATGACAGCAGGTGCCAGAGAGGTTAAACTAATAATCATCTAAAGATAAAAATGTGCACATAATCATTTGTTTGGATGTAATTTAACTGCCGACACTGGTGATTGAAGTTGATTTTCCTGATAAAACTTCAGATATTATGTGTCTGTATTCCGACCACAAATTATTATTCTCCCAGATTTTATTTGTTTTTATTTGAGCTAGAAATTACAATTAATTGAATAAACCTAAAACTATCACATCTTTAATGCAATCTAGCGGCTTCTCCTTGAACCATGCAGAGAAGTTTTCCCAGCCTAATTATATGCATTTGTATCCTCGACCACTTAATGATTCATAGTTAACCGACAACTATTCAATTTTCTTTGTTCTGGTTTATTGAAGAATGTTTTTTTACTTAATTTTTAAAGTTCATTTGAATCTACTTACTATTTTCCTTAAACATAACACAAAATGGGGCTAGAAGGGAAATGTGAAAACTTTTTGCCGTTGAACACGTGACCATGTTTTTATTGTTAATAAAATATTACTCGTGGTAAAACTCATAATTAATTAAATCTCACTACAAGTAATATGTGAAACCATTTCAATCAATTTCACATTCAAGAATATCAAGTTTGTTTTTCCTAATTCAAGTAAATCATATCATGACATCTCTATTTATAACTATTGTTTATAAGTACATCGGACTGAAGGGGCTAAACATAGATTTTATCATATCTAAGAAAACAAAACTCTTTTTTATTTAATCGGATCATAGATTTGACTGCACCCTAACATTTTTGAGAGAAATGTCTATCATTGTGTCCCAATTAGCTTGGTAGGAACATAATATTAATTAGTCATCGATAATATTCTAACAACATTATCACCGAAAGTTGGGGTGCTGAAAATACTCATCACACTTTCACCAAGTTTACACCAATTAAAAAGATAACATGAATTGCCCATTAAAAGGATTCATACAAGAAGCAGTTCAACTTTGGATATTGATTGATGGATTAGCGGAGATCACAGGCCTTGAAGACCACACACCGATTGCACAAGCTGCCTTCGCCATGTTTTGTCCTGAGCCGCCTCCCTCTAATGTTCCTCTACACCCACCTGCCTTCTCCATGTTCTGTCCTGAGCCTTGTCCCACCAATCCCCCTCTATAGCCACCTGTCTCCTCTCTGTTCTCTCCTAAGCAGTCTCCCTTCAATTTGCCTCTACACCAACCTGCCTCCTCCATGTTCTGTCCTGAGCCGTCTCCCTCCATTCTGCCTCCACAACCAGCTTTTGGAGATCTCTGACCTCATTGTCACTCCATTATTGATATGATATCATACAGTTCATATTTTGAACCTTTTCAAAGCTATTGACATTTCAGCCAGCCACAGCAAAGAGGGAACCTACACAATCTGCTGGTCATTCCCCTTATTAATACATAAAAAAAGAGGGAATGTAAATCCACTCACTTGACTAGAGGATTTTATTTCTTAACAAGCCAAGGCTGCGTGTCATTGCACCAACTCTGAATCCACGCTATAAATGAAATACTATTATGAGAAAATACCAGTTGAGAATATAAAAAAATTACTCATTGAATGCTAAAATCACCATGTGTCCTCAACACTTTGCAAAGGAAACAAACCATCGATCAGCAGTGATACACACAGTCAACATCAACATCCTGAATCTATATCAAGAAATTGACGAATGGAGATGGGAGAACAGATTAGATACAAGGTATTGTAACATTAATTAATTAATTAAATGTAACCCGGATGCATGTTCTGTGGTTTCATACTCGGAGTAGATTGGATTTTTGATGATGAGGTCTGGGTGGAGCGGGAGGGTTTTGTCTTTAAATGCAGGGTTGCCAATGATTGGAAAAAACAAGGATTTCTAATAGCTGTAATATTTGGTATGTAGTGCTGCAGGCTTTTTATAGTGGGCGTTTGCATGGAAATAAAAGAGAATTAACTAGTCACACTGGTTTGAATACATGTTTTACCTCTTTTCTCACCCTGAAACATTTTTCCTGTTCTAAACACTAATAATATAATTTTGACGGTCAATTTATGGAAAATTGGATGGCCATGCACCTACATGAGAGTTATAGAATCTAATGCCTGATTAGATTATATACACTTATTCATCCATACACAAGTCACATTATACTTACGACTCTGAAAACTTCATGCAATGTATTTATTTATTAACATCGGATCCAAGACCTTAATTTGTTGTTTATTTCTACAATTTTAGATGGCGGGCCATGTTTTAAGACATGCCCGATTTAAAATCTCTGGGAAAATAAGCATTCCTACCCCTAAAAAAGTAAGTTTTAATTTAGAGAATAATGGCAACCCTGTAAATTGTCTTCATACAAATGTGGGTACATTTCATCTGAATTATATTGTAATTTCTTCCCCATTGATATAATTAAATGTGAATAGCCTGGACGAATAGTTTCTCGTTCAAGGACAACCTAATTAACTATACCCGCAATTATTATTCAATTAATGAAATGCTCAAGTTAGCTACATATTTCATTTCCTAATTTTGGTAGGAAGAACAATATCTGGTAGTTACTAAAACTGTTTTAATATATTCATACATCAAGTCATGTTATTTGCAGTTGTTACTTTTAATAGATATTAATACCTATAAAATAACACTTATATAGAAAAATGTTATCAATGTTGACAGCGAAGAAATATATTTGAATTGTAACTGTTCTTCCAACAAAAATTGGGATATATTATACCCAATTAAGTCGGGGATGTAATAGACTAGACTGCCGATGATGGAGAGATAAGTGTTTGATCCCAGTGGGTCTACTGGGGGGGTGGTTTTTCCTAAATGGTTTACCACTCTCCACACAACTAAATATACTTCCTCTAAGTATAACCTTCCTCATCCCTGACCTATCTTAATTAGTATACAGGCGGATAACCCTAATGGGTAGTACGCAGTGCTTAAAAAAAGTTAACGCAACTTGAACAAACTAACCATTGCTAATGCTACCTAACTTGTTTATACATCACAACAGAGTGAAGTCTAGGCGTATTTGAAAACAAGACCAGAGCTAATATTAACTAATTCGTTGGCATTTTGGAAGGAAGATTAAATTCCCTTGCTTGAACGGTTTCTGGCTGTGTTAGTGGGTTCAATGGAATTGCCTCGGGAAAACATTTTTTCTCTTTTGGTGTTATTTGCACAGTGTGTTTGACTCTTTTGAAACAAAGCTAGGTCAAAATTTTAAACTTGTCTATTGAGAATTACTCTAAACTAAGAAACTAAGATTAAATATTTTATTGAATACATTATTTCTTGTTGTAATCTAAATGTGGTAAATATAGCATAAGTTAGGATCCAAAAGTAAATAAAGCCACTTTTGAAATTTTTATCTTAACCCTTTGAGTGCCAAGAGAAATGACAAAAAAATGTGCTAAAAGTGCCAAGCTATTCTCCTGAAAAATGCAGGAGTTTGTTTAAATTTTAATAACTCATTAGTCTTTGAACTTCTTGCACTCAAATTTTTACATAAACTAGCTAACATGCTTGCCAATCCGATGATATAATTATACATATACTTTTTTAATTTTTAAATATAATAAAAAAATCACTAGCCAAGATATTAAAAAAATTTTTTTTACTGTTTTATTTAACATTAATTTTTAAGCATTGAAAATTTAAATAGCTTGAAATAGAATAAATCACTGAAAAGAACATAAAAAACTGAGTAAATAACAAAGTTTACAAAAAAAACTAACTTTAGATTTTACGCTAAAATTGGGTTATGCATAGCAGCTGTTTCAGTGACCATCAACTTTAGCAGGGTTATAGTAAAATAAAGTCTAGAATAAATAATTGGGTTGGAATCAGAAGGGGTCGGTGAGAGGACTTCAAACCTGGTACTTTTGCATAAATATGAAGAGGTTGGGGTGGATTATCCTGATCTTCAAAATTTATTTCATCCCTTTAGGAATAACAAGTATTCACACTCGTGTCATCAATGTCAGCTGCCACTCCTACTTGATCCGATCTTTCAATTTCACTAGAATAAAATTCCTGTTCAGTTTCATTATTTACAAATACAGAATCAGTGCTTTCAGAATGACTAACAAATTGATCACTCTGGGTTGAGCTGTCAATAAATATTGCAAGTATTTCTGTGTCTTGAATCACAGCTTTCCTCTTAGTAGCCATGTTTACAAACAAGGCCAAAGATAAAACTCATAAAGTAAAAAGTTATAAAATAATTTTCAAGTTAGATATATCGCAAAGACAAATAAAAGTAGCTTGAACAAATGCAGTGGAATTAAAATCTACTCTATCTATTGATTTAATACTGAACTAAGAGCTCGAAAACAAGGGGTCGCTGTGAGCGACGCTGGCAAGTTTAGCAGATATTTCGTGCATCGCTCTGAGCGACGTTGGCACTCAAAGGGTTAAAGCTACAATTCTACTAAATTCATAACTATACTATACCAAATCCATATAAATAAAAAATAATTTAACAATCATTATATAATTATCTAATTTTTATTGTGGGACAAATGTATCTGAACAGTTGGCACACTATTTTCTATATATTTTGCCTCATAATTTTAGACATAAATTAAATAAATCATGTTAAAAGTGTACACACACACACAAATTATAACCGACTAATATAGCTATTTTGATGTTGTTTTTTACCATCTAAAACATTACAATTTATATAAGCAATTAATTGATGATTGGGATTAATTAGTGCAAACTATCTAGTCATATGTAATTAGTTTCTGTAAATAGTAGCAAACCTTGACTGTTTGTATCATGGGCCGAAAAAATTTGGTAAAGTTCAATTTCAGACTGAATTTCCTAATAAAATAATTAATTCATAAAGGTTTGTAATTAAAACCCTAAGTATGCCTAATAAAACAGGAAACCAACTGGGCATATACTGAATACTGATTCACCCTAAATTTATGGCAACCCAAAATTTGTGATTATTTTTATAAGAATAAGTTTATTTTGCTTATTTTGTCCTTAAAAAAATTGTAGTGGTCTTACCAGGTTTGGTTTGCTGGTGACAAGGAACTTTGAGTTCACATTTCGTCCTGATGTACTGGGGAGATGTGTGTACATCTAAATGCAGGTACTTTTCTCTAATTTCCCTGTGTGTATCCCACATGGGTAGTAAGATATGATGCAAATATTTAGATGAAGAAAATTTTCAATTTCAACCTTTTTCTGTCTTATTTTAAATATCTTATGTAAACATATTTATATTTTTTAAAGAAAAATGGTCGTTTGTCCAGCTATGCACATCTTAATTATTTTTTTTAACTATATTTTTACTGTGAATTGGTTTTCTAACTTGTGGTCCATTTCCAGAATGACATGCTTCTCTGACTTGTTGAAATCATTGTTTGCTAGACTCCACTCTTTAACCTTTGTGTGCAAAGCAAAGATGTGAAGGTGAAAATTTTCCATCTACTCCTTTCTTGGTAAAATTCCAGCTCTTTGAATAGAACTAATGTGGTCGAGATATGTCAAGTTTTAAAGTTTCCATTTCACTTTAATTCATCCCAAAGATGGGTAGACACCCGAATCATTACTAAATTAATTCTGATTTTTAAAAAACTAAAAAATTATTCCAGCTCTATTCCTGCACTTGTATATTGAGTTCAGCGCTTGGTTTTGAACTTAAGTATGATATTTTTTACTCCCCCAACAATATTTAATGGCTTTATATATATAATTATGTAAAAGCCTCTCTGACTATCTATTAGGATTCAAAATGCTCATCACTAGTTGGAGTTTCTGTTAATTGATCAGTGGAGCATTGAGGAAAAATCAATAGTACAGGTGGAGTAAGTCAGCTATCCACAAAGAAGTGTTAATATGTCCTTAGTTTAGGCTAGCTACAGATTTATAGTACTGTGGGAACCAATGCTTCTAAAAACAACAACTGGAGATAAACCTTCCCACTTCCATTATGTGGTTAGCATGACCTCATAAAATTATTCGTCTAGAGGATATTGCCATTGTTACATGTCCTGCATCTTATATTAAGAAGTAAAGTATAACAAGTAAAAAAAAATTCTCTTTATTAAAGCTCATCTTTCTTTGACATTTCATTTATTAGTCTCGCACTCATTCAGTAATTTATTGATAGATGACAGAAAGGGAGAAATGAAAGAGAATTATTGCTACTGTGTGTTTGGGAACTCTGGCCCTTTTGCTTTTCCACATTTAAAACCAAAACGTTTAAATAATATGAACATAACATATTGGGATGGTATTTGCACCCATCTTCCTTAGCAGTTTGTGCTATGTCTTTAAGTCTTCCAATTTCAGGTCATCACCATCATACAACGAATACTGCAAAGTCTCAAACATTCTCCAAACAGTTGAGTGTGTCAACTCCACCATTCCTGGTTAGAAGTGACCAACCATCTAATGAGCGCTTGCCTGGCCCACAATCCAGGTTGGCATCGACTTGCATCCATTACTCGCCTTGGATCTCATCAATGACTTACAGCTACATCAAGCTTGTTGCACAGCACTGCAACCAAGAGGAAACAAGTTGTACAACAAGAACCTGTCATCCACCACACTAGTAGTGTATCATGTGTCCTTGACTTAACTATTTACTTTAAGCACCACTGATACAATCCATATCCATTGGAGACCAAACACAGGTTATACTTGGGTTTGCTCCACAGACCTATTTCTCCTCGTCCAGCAACACCACCGGCACAGCCATCAAAAAGATAGTCTTGTATCACGGTCATCCATTCCCCGTAGGAATGTCGAATTGATTGGATAAGCTCTACCTTATTTAGTGTCAGCGACTCATAAACATCAACTTAGAGTTAAGTTTGTGACTATCTACTTGTATATGTTTTCCTATATCCACATCGCTCTATTATCGTTGCATCTCATAGTTTTTCAATGCGGTCAGCAAGATGCTGTTCCCTCACTTGTTACTGCCTTAGTTCATTCTTAGTTGGTATTATTTCCACATTCAATGTTAAAAGAGTTGTATATTGGTTAGGGACTTAAGCCACCATAATGAGTCATTACAGGCTTATGTTTAATTTGAGAAATACTTAAGCCCAATATTATTAGGAGCTGGTAAACTTGCCATTATGGTATTTTATTGCGGATAAAATGTTTATTGAATGGTTAGATAACTTAATGTGACACTAGTAGATTTACTCATTCTATATCAAAATATTACAAATACTGTAATGCATACTGACAATGTTAAAGCACTAAATTGTTGTTACTGCACCAAATTGTCATATTTCATTATTAAAACATCCGACCTAAAAGTATCCAAGAGCAAACATCAAAGCTTGTTTGGTGTCGCATCAATATAATGTAAATTCCTTTAAATTCTTGTGGAGCAAAGGCTGCAGCAAAACTTCACCACTCAAGCATCTACATCTACACAACATTTAAGATAATCACTTCATTTTGACAGAAGGTTTTAGGCACCTTTTAATAATATATGTGTTTGATGAGTAGTGCCCGGATTTTTATGTAATTATTATTATTATTATTCGGTGTTCTGTCTAATGACAGGTCCATTCCTTTTGTCAGTGAACTTAGACTGTCAATGTGCGCTGTCCTCTGCCTCCTCCTTAAGCTCCCAGAATGTTCTTCTTTCCTTCAAGTGATATAATGTTTGAATCCTCCTTCCTAAGCTTCTCTTTCCCTCAACCTCTTTTTCTACAACATTTTATAAATCGTCCTAAAAATTGTTAAAGGTAAGGAGTGGCTATAATTAAAAGTTAAGACTTAGATAAATAGCTCTAGAAATATATTTTTTTTTAAATTATAGATTAAACAGTGGCTAGATTGGTAGGTGTATTAATGAAATTACAAGTCAAAATGTATAATTTAAATATACTTTTGATGAAAAAACCTAGTCGGATATGAACATTTATATAAAATTATAATGCATCATCAACTAGACCATAATCAAGTTGATAAAAAGTCTAAAATATAGGTAAACACGTTAAAAATATTAATACAAAAACTTTTAAGATACAATATAATATGGTACAAAACAATGCCTTAGGTCCAAATATGTTGTGAAATAAAAGAATAAAATTTGAGGTTAACATCTTCCAAAAAATTTTATGAAGTAATTAAGTGATGTGGAATAATCTAAGTCTTATCTGTTTCCTTGTCCCATTACTCCTTTTTTCTATCCAACACTGGAAAGATGCTAGATTACTTCATTCCGACGTGTTTCGGTACTTTGGTACCATAATCATGGATACTGCAAATGAAATTAAAGAAGCATGAAGATAAATTAAGACTAAAGTTATAAAAGAAATCTTGTGAATTACCGCTAAACCGTTATTAAATAAGTGAAGAAAAATTATTAAACAAACAAACTTAATTGAGTCATCGTGAAAAACACGATGTGTTATTACAATGGCAAGATGTTAACTAAATAAGGTGTGGTCAGAGGGAAAAAATGTGTTTAAAAACAAAAGACTTATGATAAGCGAGTTATAAAAGCTAAAGTTTCCAAGACCACAATGTAAAAATGTTAGGTTTTAAAACTACTATTGAAACCAGTTGAGTGTTGAATGATCTATGGAATCAAGGATAGACAAAATTATCGAAATGAATGTGGAGAGGAAGTATAAGGTACTGATCTTCTCGACTCCGACTCTTCTTCTATGATGTTGTACAGATGACAGTTCCTCCTAAGAATGTGTCCTATCCAATTTTCTTTGCACCAAAGAATCAAATCCAAAATTGTTCTCTTCTCACCTACTCTTCTTAGGACCTCTTCCTTCGTTTGTCCACCTGATTTTCTCAAGTCTTCTCCAGCATCACATTTCAAAGCTTTCCAACTATTTCTTTTCCATCTTCCTAAGAGTCCAAGTTTCTGCTCCATACAGTGTGATGCTCCAAATGTGGCATTTCAACAGTTTCTTCCTCAGTTGCAAATTCAACTTGCTGGTCAGCAGTAACCTCTTCTTGTTGAAAGCTTTCTTGGCCATGGCGATCCTCACACAAATGTCTTTGGTGCAGTAGGTATCCTTTGTCAACAGACTTCTCAGGTACTTGAACAGTTATATGTTTTCTAACTCCTGGTTTCAAGTTTTGATTTTCGGTGGCTCTTCGTTATTGGAAATTGCCGGTTTGCAATCAACCTTTTGTCCCTCCAATTGATACTGATCTTCTTGAGTATTTCCACCAGTTTCTTCCATTTAACTCTATCAAACGCCTTTTGCTAATGGATGAAACCAATTAAGACTTCTTCTTTGACTTCCAGCACTCGTTCTGAAATTATTCTCGGCATACCATTGGTATCTCTGGTTCCTTTTCCTATTCTGAATCCAAATTGGTCTACTTCTATAACACTTTCCGTTTTTTGTGTTTGTTGAGTATGCATGCTTGCCACAATCTTTCTCACATGAGAGATGTGGCTGATGGTTTTGTGTTCACTGCATTTCTTGGCTTGTTTTTTCTTCTTTAGAGCCACCATGATTACGCTTAGGAAGTTCTTAGGCCATATTATCGGTTGCTTGGATCCTATTTATACGTTTTGTCAGTCATTAATTTGTTGGCCCACCTTGGTGGCGTAGTTAGCTAACGCGCTAGTCGTGTTGAGCTCGGCTGCGGAGGACGGGGAGATCGAGGTTCGAATCTTGGTCGGGTGAACTGGCGGGGGTTTTTCCTAAATTGTTTTCCACTTTCCCTCCACACAAATGTGGGTTCACTTCCTCTATATTCAACCTTCCCAATTTCTAACCCATTAGCGTAATTAGTACTTAAGCGTATAACCCGAACGGGTAGTAAGACACGGTGATAAATAAATTAATTTGTTGTTTCCCATTTCCTTTAGGTCAGCTGGTATGCTATATCCAGCAGCTTTCCTTCTTCGCATGTTCTTTATGGCTCTCTCCACTTCACTCTTTAAAATTTTGGGTCCTTTTTTATCTTCCTCTATCTCCTCTTCAATCTCTAGGTTTCCTAGTTGATTTTCCTCATCTTACAGTTCTTCTATATATCTTTCCAAAATTTTAAGAATTTCTGACCTTTGGGGTTTTCTATTCCTATTGTTCGCACACCTTTTTCCTCCCAATTCCTTTGCGTCTTACTATATGAGGTCAAACCTACATTTTCTTTGCAGTTCAATTATCTCATCACATGTTTTCTCTGAATATAATCTTTCATCGCTTAGTCTATTTCTCTCCTTAACTCAGTATATAGCCTCATATTTTTTGTTGACTTTTTCCAATCTCTTCTTTCTTCCATTTTCTAAAGCATTTATTTTGTTATCCAAGGCTTTCGTGCAATCCTCTTCACTTTACCAATATTGACATAGCACCTTCAAAAAAAAAAAATCTTAATATTATTCCACTTCTCTTCCACATTTATACTCTTCTGTCACCTCATTTAAAAATGTGAAAAGCGAACTGTTGGCAAACAAGTTATTTGGGACTATATTTTCGATATTAACCCAACATATTTTTACACATTTTTCTTAATTCCACATACTTTGTGTGTTTTTTTTTATTATTATTTTTAGAAAATACCTCTAAGTGATGTGTCACTGATTTTCAGATAACTTGTACTCTCATAAAAGAATGTATCCAGAGATGGCAATGAGCAAATTCCAAGTCATGTATGCTGTCTCGTCAGAAAGGATTACAGTTGCCATAATGTAGCTTTGTGTTTGGGGTTTCTCATGCTGTGAAGGGGGAGATTGCAGTGTTGCCAGATAGTGGCCTCAGCAGCATGTGTCTCGGTCGGCATGTTAGTTTGTAAATTAAAGTCAAACGAGTTGTAAAAACAATAATTCTTGGTTCTAGTTAGCTCATTTTTCTGTTGTTCTTTTGTGGGAATAGAAACTGGTATAAAGCAACAAGACAATTAACAAATTATGAAAACTGAACCTAATATCAATCAAGGAAATTTAATTTGAAGTGTCTTACAATAATACAACATGTAGAACAGTATTTTGAAACTCAAAAAAGATAACCATCCTACTTCATGTAAGTATAATATTAAAACCCGCTAGTATGTCAAGATGAAATATTCAACCTCGGACTGAAAAAAATAACTATAAGAAACTAACTTAAAAAAATCTTCAGTAGCCTGACATTTACATGTTTTCAAAGAGGCGTCAACAGTAAATGTTTCATTGAAAGCTTGTAGTGTTTGTATGGGTTTTAAAATCTGTGATACCATGATGTCTTATAAAATGGGAAACCCTAAGTGGTGTGAAACAAACTGATAACAACTCAAAGTAATAAATGCACGTGTGGATATTTTAAAGTACTTTTCGCTTTTTTTTCTTAAGGAATTTATAGCCATACAATTGAATTTTGTTTCAATAATATATGTATTATTAACATGGAGAAAGAAATCTTATCCATTTTACATATTTTGCTACATAGTTATATACAGATTTTATGGGTTAATACTCCATAAAAATCTGGTCTTTAATTATTAGAATAGAATAAAATGTCTTGCACTTTGTTTTTATTCAGAAATATTAAATCACTTGGTAGTATTGAATAGCGCTGGTAGGAACTCGCTACTTTGGTTAACATTATTGTTTTTCTCAAAGGTATATTATGAAGAGAGAACATTTTATTTTAAACCTATAATATTTTTGAAACTGCTCTCAACCATCTCAGTTGAATGGTCTAAGGCAGAGGTCCCCAACCTTTTTGCACCTTAGAGTACATTCAAAACTAACGGTAGTGTGGCGGGCACCAATCACTTTTTCAACTAAATTCATAGCCGAACAAAATTCATAATGCAAATAACACACACACAAAAATACATATTATTAAAAAAAATTGAGTTTAAAATTTAAAAAATAATTCTTTAAATTCGAATATAAAATAACACAAATGGTACACACGCAAAGTTAGTTCAAAACCAGTTTAGACAATTGAAACAATTTTTACCAAACCTAAAGTCAATGTCCATAGATAAAAAAAACTGATTTATTTACGATTTTAACAAGACCAAAATAAATACACAAGGAAATATTTAACTACTCGCCACCATTTTGGTGCTTAGGTACATTTTTTAAATCTATATTTATTCTGTGTTTAATCAGGCAACAAAGCTGGGTAGACCCATGTCAAGATATTTACAAAGTAAATAAGAAATATTAGCATGTTATTAGTGAGTAGAATGGTAGTTACAAGTAACTTTGAAAATGAGCCGGCAAAGAAAGAGGAATGATGCAAAGTTAGTTCAAAACCAGTTTAGACAATTGAAACAATTTTTACCAAACCTAAAGTCAATGTCCATAGATAAAAAAAACTGATTTATTTACGATTTTAACAAGACCAAAATAAATACACAAGGAAATATTTAACTACTCGCCACCATTTTGGTGCTTAGGTACATTTTTTAAATCTATATTTATTCTGTGTTTAATCAGGCAACAAAGCTGGGTAGACCCATGTCAAGATATTTACAAAGTAAATAAGAAATATTAGCATGTTATTAGTGAGTAGAATGGTAGTTACAAGTAACTTTGAAAATGAGCCGGCAAAGAAAGAGGAATGAGAGGGTGGGATTGGAAAGAGGAGGGCTTTCAATCACCAACATCTTGAGAACAGCATAGCTGAAGATAAGCACAAACTTGATTTTTGTAGGAAAAGTGAAAGTTTAAATTATTATTCAAGAACTTTTTAGCTGTGGTCAAAAGTGGTGGGCATACGCAAAAGGCTCGGCGGGCGCCATGGCGCCCGCGGGCATAGTGTTGTGGACCTCTGGTCTAAGGCGTCTCTCCTAAAAGACAGGACTGCCGATGATTGAGAGAAAGGGTTTGAATCTCGGTCGAGTGTATTGAAGGGTTTTTTTTCTAGATGTTTTTAAACTCTTCCACGCAAATATGGTTACACTTCCTTTGAATTCATCAAGCTTCCTCATCCCTAACACATTAGTGTAATTAGTACTTATGTGTATAGTATAACCAGAATGAGTACACTAAATTTTAAAGCCTATATAACTTTATTGAAATGTGTTTGTAAGCTCAATGATCAAAGTCAGATTGTTGTTTGTTTATATATGCGCCCAGTCGGGTTTATATGCTTAATTGTAATGTAACATCACACATTATCTGACTCGCCTCCTCCACACACTTGGTCACACCTTATTTCTATGACATGGTGCTAAAAAAATTAAGCTTATTGATCTAGTTCTACTTTTGGATACATTAATACACATCACAGGGGTCCCAAATGATCCTTGGATTTCCTTAAAGCTCATTTTTTTTGTCTCACTTTTGAAAAAAATTTCAAGTGTTTTTTGCCTTGAGCTTAATGGTCTAATTTGTAATTGATTTTTAAGACGTTGTTTCTAGCTTTTATTATTTTTTTAAATAGTGTAAATGTTCCATTGATATATTTTTATTTATGTATTTAGCACCATGTCTTACTACCTTTCAGGTTATACGCATGTACTAATAACGCTAATGGATTATTAATTGGGGAGGTTGAATTTGCATGGAGGGAAAGTGGAAAACCATTTAGGAAAAACCATTCCCAGTTCACCCGACCAAGATTCGAACCTAGATCTCCCCATCCTCGGCAGTCAAGCTCAACACGAAACTAGCGCTTTAGCCAACTACGCCACCGAGATGGGTGTTCCATTGATAAAGACTAGGCATATTTGAGGTAAACTTTACCTGTCGCGGACAATTTCACGAGTTCTGTGATTGATAGAGATGGTTCAAATCCATCTCCATATTGGCTCCTTTTTCTCTTATTTTAATAACATACAAAAAATTTGTAGTGCTAAAATTGATTATGGTAATGTCTTGACTTGTTATTTTTCATAAAGAAAATTAAAGCTTAATTTTCCATATTAATATTATAATCAAGTTTGCATGGTATGATTTTCCACCAAAATTGTCTTCAATTTATTTTCACGATGTCTTAAGGCTTCTAGGCGGCTCCTATTCTATGACAGTCTACTTATAAAAACTAGTTGTCTACAAATCAGGTGGCTCTTCTTAAAATGATCAAACTAATTTAATATTGTATTTAATACTGATTTAATCAAAGGTACAAAGAAGAGGAAATCGCAGAGCTATACCACATGACAACGAACGGCGCAGAAGGTGAGCGGGGAATGATCATGGAGGGAAAACAATATGTGGAATTCCAACAAATAAAAATGTTATTTGAATGAAACCCCATTTCAGTGGGCATACGGACTTAAACGTTAATCTCATTTCATCTAATCTGATTTGCCGGGGTCAAGGGGGGTTGATATCTGATATTTGACTGGATGTAGCTGGAATATCTTTCCACTTAAATGTATGTAGTCTCCTTTTACTCTGAAAGGTAGCAGTAATTTCTTTAAGGATTACACTATGATCCTATCTTAAAGCTGCTTCATAGTGGAACTGTGCAAAGTAAGCTTGATACCTTTCAGTGTGAATTGAGTATAGATATACCTAAATTATATTTATTTTCTTCATCCTTACCCCATCAAATTAATTAAATGTGGATAGACAGGAAAGGTAGTGCGACATGAATGGTTGTGGTGGGAAGGGGGAGATGAATCTTAAACAGTGTCCCTTAAACTGTGCCGGTCCTTTTTACTATTGTCTTAAAATGTTTAATTTTGAATTTAATCTCGATAAATATATTAAATCAATTATTCCTATCCAACATCAATATATTTGTGTGTCAATAGAATCCTAATCAGCATTCACGTACATGTATGTTAAAATATATTCAAATATATTCACATTCCAAATTTGAAAGTGTTATCTAAGTCTTTAGTAGTGCTGACGCAATGTTTTTACATTAATGGACATTAAGTTTTAAAATATTTAAAATGAACCCACTCTAAAACTTGAAATAATTTTAAAAATTGGGACTTTCCTCGACACACACAACTGGAAAGTATATTGCACTCTAGTGAACTCTGCTGCAGATTGTAAGGCCATCAGGTATGTTTCATTCAAGGTAAGTATTGATAGAATTAATCTAAATAAAATTTTAATGCCATACTTTCAAAAACTGTAATGAAATTAATTGAAAAAAGAATTGCAAATATAATGAAGAAAGTCCATCTAGGGGTAGAGGAAAATGTATGAAGAATCCAATACACAAAGGTGACATCCTCATACTTTCTTCTGTTTTCACTAGTTAAAGTAGTTATACCCACATTTAAATACAGAGTATTATTTCAGCATTGTTGCTCTATTTGTTTTTAAATGCGTGTGTGATTACTTCTACTATAAAATACACAAGATGTTGCCTTTTTGTGCATTTGATTCTTCCACATTTTCTCTCATTCCTTGGGTGGGTTTTTTTAATTAAATTCTCACTTATTAGTTTATTTTTATAAATTTCTATTACTATAGAATCAGTTGGCCTCTTCTTTGTTAAACACAAACTATGTTTGCCAATTTGTCAACAACTGGTCTTAGACCCAGTTAATGCCTTGAGTAGATCTGATTGACGCCCCTGGTTTGAAATAGGTGGGGCACCAAAAGTGTTAAAATTAATATATATAGTGTGTTAATTATAATTACTCCCAAAACAAAATTTTAATTCACACATACAAAATTTTATTTTAAAAGAACTTGAAAAACTGTGTAGTGTATTATCTTTCTTTGAAAATTTTAAGAGACTGATTAACTTTAACCAAAACATATTAAAGAGTGACAATTGTTAATTAATCAGGGAATAAAGAGGAATTAATTGTTGCTGATGGATAATGGATCTAAAGGTACTCCCTACTGAAATTGATAGAAAATTAGATAAATAAGTTGAAGAAATTATTTTATTGCGCTCGTTGACTTACTCAAACCTGTAGCTGTACTTGGCGACCACACCCCGGACAGGTAATTGACCCCCTTTTCATCTCGTCTCGGTGGACCTCGTCGAATGTCGCTCTTCCGCAATCCAAAACTACCAACAAGTCTTGTACCTAGGAGTGTGCGTAGGCATTTTTCACTTCGAGTCGACTTTGAATGAAAACAAGGTTTTTAGTTCAAGTAGTATAGAACAATATTTGTATAAGAAATAGTTAAAATTGAATTTCTGTAATAGATCCAAACATAAACCATAAGTACAAAAAAGAATCATAGAATCATTATTTATGGAAAAAATTAAAACTGCACAATTCAAATTTTTAAATAAATTTAAAATAATGATTTCACAATTTTTTTTAATTAGAGGTTAGGAAATATTCAGTTAATCTTTGCTATGAAATTATATCTTAAAATTGATTAAAGTTAGTCAACAAACAATTTTTTTAGGAAAAGATAAAAAAATTCACAGTACTATAATTTTTCAAGTTTTATTGAAGTTTTCTAGTCTTTTTCGAGCAGATACTACTAAAACTTGACCCAGACTCAAAATGTTGAGTACTCACACTCACACACACACACACACCGGTACTTATAACTATTCTATATATTGGAACCTGTTTATATTATATTCCATTTACTGTGAGTCTGAGTACATTACTATTACCTATTTTTCAGCTGTTATTAAAAGTAACTCAATACTAGAACATCTCAACACTGTTTTATACCCTAATTAGATTCAATTACATTATTAAACTTAGTGACATAGAGAGACTAAATGACTATCTCCCATCCACAAATTAGTCTAATAGGTCATTTAAATTTAATCACTTTGTCAATTTATTGTCATGTATTGTTATTGCAGTATGTAATTAAATTTCCTCTTGGAGTCTAGGTTCTTGAGTATACATGCTACTGCTATAAATCTCAAAACACAAAACCTCTCCACATTTCACAATCAACTTTTCATACATTTTCTCTTTTGCTATCCACCTTACTTGCTAAATGCCTTGGCTGATAACTTATTTTAAACATAATAGATAATAATAAAATAGTAGAGATGGGATAAAACCAATTTTTCGATTCTAATTCTTAAATTTTACCTCAATTCTTACTGGGATAAGTCTTACAATATAGAATTAAAAACACTTTTTAATTAATTACACTTAAAACATTCTTGTCTTTACAAATTACAGTAATGATTTTAATTTTGGTTTTAAAATTTTGAAATAAATTGGACCTATATTTTATAAGTTTTATTGCAAAAATATATTGAGTAAATAAAAAAAAAATATGTTATGAACAGCCTGTAACATTAATATTCATTCATCTCTTAATAAGGGATTCACTCTCATTTGCACGCAACTTTTAGGAATCGAGGTATTTTCTCAATTCTCTTGATAACCCGAAGAATCGAGGCATTGAATTTCCCATCTCTCTATAAAAGTATACATTTTTACTCAATCTTTTTACTATTATTTATTTATTTGACTTTGGGTCACAATTTTCTCCCACAACTTATATAAAATGTGCTTCATTTTTAACAAATAAAACTACTAACCTCGTTAAAATCACTTCTTTGTATTTAACTTGATAACTATTTTCAATTGAAAATTGTAATCCAATTTGGTGCTCGAAATTTTGAAATGTCAAAAGTTGAAGGCCAAATAATCTCCTTCTCTTTAAACTTTTAACACCTCCATTAACGTTTTTATCTTCGAAACATTTTTAAGGAAAAACAAAGCTTCTATACAATATGAACAGCTTGGATCTCATCAATATGACAGATTTCAATATAGATCCATTTTAGAACAGCTACTGATCAGTATGGTAACACAAACTAGTGAATAACATAGCACACTTCAAAAATTGGCTGAGTGAGCAGCCACCATTCGACGGCTAATAACTCTACAACTCTACATCATCTTCAGGTCAATATTCTGAGAGCAAGGTGTGGTCGTGAGTGATCATTTCATGTACATTTTACAAACTTGTTTAATAAGTCATAATTCAACACTTTGCCATTTTTTTTACTTTTAATATATTTTTTATGCGCACTGATTAACATATAATATGGTGTACTTTGTTTTAATCACCAAACCTTTATTTTTATGTGGATGCAATGCTGCTCCTACCTCAATACAACTTGGAGAAGTGTTAGGTTCGTAAGAGTACGCGTCTATGTAAATCATCTCTCATGAAACAATATGTAATTTATTTTCAATTTTGATTGGATTCTGCCCATATTTTCTTCCAACTCAATTGGAAACTACCTCCAAACTTCGAGCTAATATCTAACCCATACATTGAAGATTCACACGACAGCAGAACAAAAATGAACCAATATAATGATCTCTAAGCTTTTCGCATGATTTCTGTGCATTCTACTTTGAAGATATTTATGTATCCCTGCACCATATTCTTTAAACATAACAATTAACAAAGGGAGTTCTAGTAATAACAATGCGCTTCAACACAACTTCACATATAGACTCAAGTCATGGTAAATAAAACACTTCTGAGCTGTGATGCACAGACAAATGGAATTAGGGTCATCCCCCCTTCATGAACAGTCAGCAATTTAGTAATGTTGTCTGCTGTAGAATTAAACATTGGTAATATCATTGCCAAATGTACTAAGGTAAGTTGGGCCATGACATAACAATAAATTTTGAAATCTTGTACTGAAACAATGATCTCCCTGAAAATCTGTCCATCAACTTGAAAACAAAACATGCAAGGTCAATCAGCTGTTTCTAAGTCTTCATTGCAAATTGTTGGTCAACAAATCTACAAGCAAGTTGATATGTTTGATTCTTTGCTCAGGCTTTAAACCTAAAATAGGTTAATATGGAAGAATATATGGTTTAGTATACACATTTATACGGCCAATACATTATTACCAGGATTTATTAAATTAATCTTGAAATTAGATACCTCCCATTCAGTACTAAGCTTTCCCTCTAAATACAATCTACCAGGGTGTCCAGTGACTTGGAAATCAGGGAAATGTCAGGTAATTTATTGACTTTATATGGAATTTTATATATTCACTAAAAAATAAACTTTAATTTACAAAAATCAAAATATCATTTTTCTTCCATTTTCAATCAACATGTGGTTTTTGTGTCATCTTGAGCCAAATTCGAGTCATGGCTTATGCACATTCTTGAGAATTATACTAAACTATAAGAAGAAACTTAAAAAATAATACGTCTCACAACACTTTAAACTGTACTGGTGTAAGGTGATCTTTTTATGGTTCAAATCGATTTCACTGAATCTTAACTTGGATTGCACTACCCGATATTCCATCGCTTTAGGCTAATATTCTTTAACCCCTTCATAGAGCGACACAATTTCAGAATGCATGTGTTGAGAAAGATTACATTAATTTGTGATCTTGATAATAAATATATTGTATATAAGTAATTGTACAAAATATTGTAAAAATAACTGGACTATTTGTTAATTTAGGACATTTTACTTAAAACTTAAAAAGTAGGTCTTTGCATTAATGAAAACTCGTTGTACTACATGTGTACACTGTAGGTGTGAGTATGCGACTTTTCAGATGGCTGCTGAGCATGACTTCAGGATCAAGTTATCTGACAACCGGCCACGCGTCTTCATTTGATACTCACTTGCACCGGGAACTAATACTTTTCCCTATTTATTCTATAAATTATCGCTTTAATGTATCATGGGAATTATATTTTATTATTGCATACAGCCCGGTAGTTTACAGAATATTGCTTTCAGCGATTACAATAATTATCTTGTCTGTTATCTGTTGTTACAGTAGAAACACAAGAAGTTTATGACTTTTTCGGGTTGGACTTGAATTGAAAAACTTTTCCCTTTTTTTATTGTAATTGTAAAATAAACTAATATTTGAATTTTTCTTGTAACAGATGGTATTGCACAATCAAATTAACTACACAATTTTGCCTAAGTATTAAAACAGTTTTTCTTAATCACTAAGCTAAAAATTGCAAACATTGTGTTGATTCAGTGATTTAAAAATGTACATGGACATTGTTTATTTTCAATAGTGAAAGCTATATTAATATTTCACTTTTCAATACAAATTAATTCTTAGACCACACTTTTATTTATTTTCTCTTTTAATGTACAAGCTTCATTCAGGCATTTTATTAACTGAACACTTAAAATAAGTTTTTTTTAAATGTATGGTATTTGTTGGATACTGAAATACTTTTAATTTCTTCGGTGGCTGAGTGGTGTAAAGGCATTACTCCTGCAATAGACTGAACTGCCAATGACAAGATTGAGGTTCAAATCCCCATTTTGTATATTGAGCATGGTTTTTCTTAAATTGTTTTACACTCTGCCTCTACATATATGTGGTTACACTTACTCCAAATTCAACGTGCCTTTTTCGGAACACATTTGCATAGTTAGTAAATCTGCGTACAACCACAGGGGGTAGGTAGTAAGACACAGTGTTAAAAACAAAGCTTTTCCTTATATACCCAGATATTTCCATGAAAACTTTGAACATTCTTCCACTCAAGGGCTTTTAAAATATTTTTTATAAGTGCATCTGCTATTCTAAAAATTATTACTATATCTTTGCCAATAAAGTTTTTGTACACAAATATTAATTCTTCTAAGAGGGGAAGGGTCTGAACCCTCCGACCTATTTTTCTACGCCCTTGCTTCCCGCCAGTAAAATGTGTGTTCTGATGTCCCAACATGACATGTTTACCGGGTGTTTGAAAGTTTTCCACCAAAATATCTAAAAAAACAACACAGTGCAGAAAAAAAAGTTTTAAACAAAAGTTGTTTGGTTCTGAGGGGGAAGTAAGGTGGTAAGGCTTGTATGACCTTGGGTGGTGTTGCTAAGGTCGCGTTGAGGTCAATTTGGTTATTTTTAATGGGGCTCATTTTTTATTTGATATTCTTGTAGAGCACAGTGTTCCATTTTCAAAATAGTAGTTTTAAGCTTTTTAAAATAAAAGCTATCACAAGAAATGAATCCTGAAATACAGTATCTTATTTATTTTTGTCTGATCTATGTGATTTTTCTCCATGGTTTTTTGGTAAACAGATGATATGAATTAGTCACATCATTTATTGAATTATTTTAAAACGCTTGCATTTGGAAGTACATCTTTGGTATATTTGATATGAATAAAGGCATAAATTAGTGCGTTTGCTAGTCTGTAGGTTCGATTCTAGCATCATCCCCCACCCCTCAGCTGACCTTTGGGAGTGCACGCCTTGTGCTCATACCTCATATATTTGTAATGCCATGATGAATAGTGAACTGAAAAAATAAAGTATGCTGATTCAAACATGTCTTATTAGTTATTACCCCTTAAACAAGAATTGTAAAGCAGCAGCGGATGTATTCCCCCATCATTCCTAAATAATCCTCTGATTTCACACTAGTCAGTTTAATGGAAAATAAAATGTATTATTCTTTTATTCAATCTAAGCTGCCTGGAAACATGTGAATTTGGTAGTAAGAATATAGTGGGAATCCCGGTCTGTTCCTGGATAGTAATTATTAGTCTAAGAAACTCTCTGAACCTCTAATCAGTTTCTATTGCAAGGGGATCCTAAAACACTTATTTCGTGAGTTCAGAAATTATAATATTTTTATTTTTGTGTTCACTTCTGGTCAGATTGCACTTTGTTTCCAGGCCTTTAGGTATGGGTACTATAATATAGATGTCAACTAATTACCAGGCTTTTTTTTATCGGTTAAAATTATATAAAGGTGCCAACTCGAACTATTTACCCATCGGATCATTACTGTCCATTTAAAACCCTATCAAATTGATGCATTCCATAACTATGTTTAGAATTGCTAATAAAATCATTGATATCACCATAAGCTAACCTTAATTTATGTTTTTAATTGTATACACTTTTTAATCACTCTTTTTAACTGCCCAAGTGAAAGAAAATTTATGCTCCTAAAGGAACTTAACAAGTTTAGGTTTCACTCTCTTGTGTATGTTCTAATGTTAATCACACTTTTATTTTAAATTAGCAATCACTTGACAGTGATAAATCATTGCTCTTTTGAAAGATTACTATATAGAAACTAATCTTTAACTCGGCTAGTTTTTTGGGGTTTTAGGAAAATAGTTTGATTTTGACGATTGGAGCAAAAAAAAGGATCAAAAAACATAATTTTCTTTGTGAATGCAATAACTTTAGTTTTAATACTATCACCATCATAAAAACAACAAATTTTGACACACTAAAAGTAGCTAGCTAACCAAAAAAATTTATTACAATTTATTTTGTCTCAAATTAGCTGGCTGTTAATTTAAGTACTAAAGTAATATAGGTCCTGGATAATATAAATAAACATAAGCATATTTTAAGTTAAAATATCTGCAAATAACTATAACCAATATGTTGGGACATATTAAAACTGCTGGAAATAATATAGACCTAAGCATGCAGCTTCTTTGTTCATACACACACAAGTAAAGTGAGTTGAATAATTACAAAGAAATGGGGTGGGGAGATTGGAAAAGTTTGAAATATCACTAAAACTTTAAAATTCATAATTTTAAAGGGATCATAATCAAAACAAATTCTGCATTTAAAGGGGAATATAAATAAAACCCTATTTCTTTGATATTCTTTTTATAAGGCAGCTTCGTGGTGCTTTATATATTGCCACTATGGGACTTAACTCTTATGTCACTTTCTTGAAACCTTTGTGCAGCTTTTATGATATTATCCTAAGGCCATCTCTTATTAGACCTTTAGATCAACTTTGATGAGACCTTAAGACCGACCTCACCAGACCTTCGAATCGGCTTCTTAAGATCGGCCTCACCAGACCTTCGAATCGGCTTCTTAAGATCGGCCTCACCAGACCTTTGAATCGGCTTCTTAAGACCGGCCTCACCAGACCTTTGAATCGGCTTCTTAAGACCGGCCTCACCAGACCTTCGAATCGGCTTCTTAAGACCGGCCTCACCAGACCTTCGAATCGGCTTCTTAAGACTGGCCTCGCCAGACCTTAGTATCAGCTTCTTAAGACCAACCTCACCAGACCTTCAGAACTGCTTCTTAAGACCAACCTCACCAGACCTTCAGAACTGCTTCTTAAGACCAACCTCACCAGACCTTCAGAACTGCTTCTTCAGACCAACCTCACCAGACCTTCAGACTGACATTACAAGAACCTAAACTGGGTTTCCAAGATCTTCAGGCCGGCTCTACAAGACCATTGGCTCAGCTTCATTAGACATTTGAGCCATCTCAATGAGACCTTCATAACTAGTTCCCATGAGACTTTTGGATCAACTTCAAGAAACTTTCAAAGGGTGGGGTGCGAGGCAAACTCCACTAGACCTTTGTATCACTAACCTCTTCGGAAGACCTTACATTATTACAAGGAGATTACTTTTCATAACAAAGTATATATTATGAACTGTCCTAGATGTCACACCCTTAATAGTAAACTAAGTAGGTGTGAGGAGGTGTGGTCTTTAACTGTACCCAGTCACTCTTCACCTCCTCTTCAGTTCTCTCTTCTTTAGTATTTGGTGGTCCACACTAGTCAGAAAGTTCAGTAGAGCATCGAAAAACTCGTTGAGATTGTGTGGCGGTGGGGAAATGAGGTTTATATATATATATATATATTGTTAATGACATGAGTTATTATTTGAAACGGGTACAGTGGGTATAATTTGAGGGTTTGATCTAATTATGGTGTCCAAAATAGCATTGTGACATAAGTTAACTTGAGGGATGACACACCATAACAAGTAATGATTGTGACCATGACGTGACACTATATGTCCAGGGCATTTATAGTCTTCTTTATTTACACATGGTAAATAAGTAATCTCTTGTGATTCACTTCCCAAATTATAATGTAAAAGTAGGTACACACTACAGTAAACTGTGTAGGCTGTTAATTTTGCAATTGATTAGAAAACCCACCAGGCAGCCACTTATTTTCCAGTAACCTCATTCCAACAACCGCTGGTGAAAAAAGGCTTATAAAAGAGTTGCACGTCTGATATGTTTTTGTTACTCCAAGTTTCATTCCATTTGCTTCATCCCTCATGCTAAGAAACAGACACCAAATGCTAAACGCTGATTGGCCAGGGGATTTGTACCAAACCTCCCCTTTTAAAATAGACCCCAACCTTTGGGTTGAAACAAAGTGTAGAGTAACAATTTGATCAATCAAAACATTGGTTAAATGAAAGGTTTGTGTAAAAATAGGCAACATTAGTTTTCCTTCTAAATAATTACAAAATAATATATTAGGGTCTTGTTGGATTCATGTGATTGTTAAGAAGCCTTAAGTCATGCATTTTACTGGTCATGATAATCTTAACTGAATCATTGCACAATTTATCCTAAAACCTTCTTGACCCCCCTTCTCTAAGAGAATGAGGAGGAATGTAACCATGCCGATGCAACTCCATAGTTCCTATGCTTATGCACGTATCATTTTGACTCCACTGTGGAAGGAGCTAGAACAAATCTTAAAACCAAAATTCTGAAATGAACTGCTTTTGTTCTTTATTTCGTGTTTTGTGAAAATACCTGGAGAGCAAAGCCAATTTGTGTTCTGCTTTGAAATTTAGTAATACAGGCATGCAGCCAACAAAGCAGGAACGTTTTGAGGGGCTTGGAACTCTTCTGAAATGTTGTATAGTACTAAGGGCCAGTCTTATGACTCCTGGATAAATATTTCTATCTGATGGATAAGCTAAAAGTGCTCTTGTGACTGCAAGATAGCCTTTATCTGCCAGATAAAATGTATTTATCCATCACATTTTTATCAGGAGGTTGAAGTACCTGATAACTTTTATCTGAAAGTTAAAATGGTTGTTGCCATAGTGACACGTTTTTAATGAGGTTTGGCCTATCAAAATCTGTTTTTAGGTTAAAATTTTGGTTTACATGTTTAGTAAGCACAGGCCTGGGCTTTAACTATATAAAGTTAAAACATTAATTCACACTTTTGTATAAACTGACAAGCTATTTGTAGAGTTATATTTATATAAGAACAAATTATCAAAATTTGAGTACAATAAATGAAATTGTGTAAACGTAGTACCCAACTATTGCCCACATTTTGGCATACACCAAAATTAGTACTTTCACGACATCTTAGCTTCTGCGCACACGTGACACCATCTGTTTACTCGCACTCGTTTAGCCGCCATTATTTAACAAATGTTGAGCATTGTAGGAAAAAAAAATTGGTTCGCTTGTGAAGTAAACACAGGCCCAGATTCTAGCTATAGACTATATAAATTTAGAAGATTTAATTCACACTTTTACAAAAAATGACAAGTATATAGAGTTATAGTTATATAAGAACAAATTATTTAAATGTGAGTACAATAAATGAAATTTTGTAAACGTTGTACCAAATTATTGCCCACATTTTGGCAAACACCTAAATTAGTACTTGCAAGACAACTTAGCTTCTGCACCCATGTCACACCATCTGATTCCTCGCACTCGTTTAGCCGCCATTATTTAACAAATGTTGAGTGTTCTCGCCATTCGCTAGGTTTTAATATTAGCGTCTGGGCTTATACGTATGTGCGCACCAGTAAAAACAGTACCAACCTTGCATTTTCTACATAAAAAATATATTTATCCTACAGATAAATTCAGTTCATAATACACATCAAATATTAAAGTGGCTTATAACCTTTAACTGGTAGCTAACTTTAACCTCCTGATAGCAATATTTAGCCTGTAGTCATAAGACCAGCCCTAAGTTTAATTACAGTAAATGCACCAATTCAACCCATTGAATGTTGAATAAAGTTCCATGGAAATGTAAAAATTGTAATCCTAAATAGGTGGCTGGGTAATAAATTCACAAGCTCAAAGAATTTATGACAAGACATTCGAAAATACTTGGAAATTTTATATCTTAGCAAATAATAAAAAGGTAATAAAATTTTCAGTGTATACTCCATTTTAAATTTATATTATCAATCCAAAATTGAGGGGTTGACATTTTCATCTTGTGCCTTGTCACATGTCGCTAAACGAAAATGTGTCAACTCCCAGATTGTACTGATCCATGCCAAAGCAGTACATGGGCATTCATCTAATTTGAGGTGGACTGGGCCAATCCTATCTGTGATCTGTATCAAGACTCATTTATTATTTGTCTTAAATTTTTGTTTATTCCTTAAATCTAAGGGGAGATTCCTTGATTAAATTAACATATAATGAAAATTACAACTAAATGAATTTTTATAATCATACTTTTTTAATCAATCTTTATAAACAGGGTTGCCAGGAACCAGAAAACACAGGGTTTTTAATCAGGGAAACATGGAATTTTGCAAAATTTAGTTTTAAAAATGTTGGAATAAGTTGGCGCATTTATTTATTTAACTGAAAGCTTAAAATAGTAAGTCCTGGGATGGACAAATAAGTTAACTAACTTTTGTAATAAAGATGTCATATGCACATAAAATAATTGTTATACTTCTTTCTAGGCTTTTTTTGCATAGGTTTTTGTGCAACCATGAACTGTAATTTGCCCATAAATGGGAAAAGTTAAGATGGGGTGCTATTGAGCATGAGTTTAGGGCAGTATTTTCGAAGTTTTTTTAGCATAAACATTTATTTGGCCAAAATAAATAAAATATTTCTTCTATAGAAACATAGAGTTTAGTTTTCCGCGCATGCTAATCTCAACAGTTCTTTAATATCTCTCAAGGGTGTCCTGGAATTTAGTGACAACTCTTTCTTTAAAAAGTTGGTCACCAAATGCCGCTATGCTCATGAGAGATATTCAAGAACTCTTGAGATTATCATGTGCAGAAGGCTAAACTCTTATGTTTCTATAGAAGAAATATTTGATCTATTTTTGCCAAAAAATGTTTATGCTATAAAAACTGCAAAATTAATGCACTAAACTGGCGCTCACTAGCACCCCACCCTAAGGCATTTGTGACTTGGCTGAAGGTTATTTATTAAATATAAAGCTTAAAATATTTGTGAGGGGTAAGCTACATGGCATAAATTTTACATTAATTAAAACTAGATTAAATATATATGGGAGATTATCATAGAATAATCATGGTAAACCTATGAAACTAATTTTAGAAAATGCTATTAGTTTTTCAAAGATAATAGTCACTGACATTGGTGACATATTAAACACTTTTAAATATGTTGTAGTATTGGCCAAATTAATAATAATTGATAAAATGAACAATATAATTAAACAATGGGAAAGTAGTATTGTTTATCTTCAGTGTTACGCTGAACGAATTACGTTCATGTTGACTTGTAACACACAAAATTATTTGAATAGTAATACTAGAAGTTTTAAATTTATATGGGAAAATTTTAAATATTTAAAACGAAATGTTATGTAGTGTCATCATGTTATAGAATTGTTATTTGAACGAGAGGGCTTTCGGTAATTTAATTTCCATCATTCTTGTTTGAAGTAAGGTTGTACTCACACTTGCAGGTTGTAATTAAACAATAAATTCATAACCAATGTCTCACATTGTCCACAAAAGATGTAATATTAAATAGACTATTACTTGGCTTATTAACAAACAAAAATAGGATTCACGCTTAATCTAGAAGCTGTAACTATATCATGGTGGGGTTTACTACTTGACAACAGCAAAATTAAGGATGAGTGAAATATAAATTTTTCTATCGGGTTGTAATTTTTTTTAATGGGGGGAAATGATTCATTCTTTTCAATTCTATTAACCTCTTATAAAGGCTGTGGAAAACTACGTTAAAATGTGTGTGTTGGAGATTTCTACTGATTTATGTTCATTATCTGTGAAGTGAAACATGCTTTTAATGAATAATAATTAGTAAATAATTGAAAGTTTGCCTAGTTCTAACGGCAAAATTATAGTTGGTGGGGATATAATACAATAATGAAACTAAATCCAAATAAATTATTTATTGTCACATAGAAAGCAATACATTATAGAAGTTACCTCAGATGTCAAAAATGGCCACTAGTGCACATACATCAACAGTTGGCTAATGATGCTGTAATTTTGCTTGCATCCCATTGTATTATTTATGAGTGCACACTTTCTTTTTCAGGTACCCCAGCCAAAAAAAAAGTCAAGAGGCGGAGGCCTTAGGGGAAGGGGTTATTCAAAAACATTATTTTGCTGATCGGTCCACCATTCGGGAAATTCAGTATCCAGATAGATAGGATACTATAGTGAAACTCTGATGATATATCATTGTGGAGAGTACATCGATGTATTTAGAAATTTATTTCTTAGTGCGAGAACCCCATTCTTTTTGGACAGTCAGATAACTCTTCTCTGCAACAGTAGCATTAGTGCTGTAAGATCTTACCATCCCACCCGCAAACCACTCACTGTATAGCATGAAGTTCAGATTGTTGCCGGTTCCGTAAATAAAGTTTTGGCTTTGTCTGACACTCAGGATCATTGGCTTCATCACAGTTATTCCATGGTGTCTTCAGCATTAATCACAGTGGACATAAGGGTGTCCCTTATTTGGGGGGAAAATAAATCTTTGAATTTAGCTCAACTCATATCTCCTAACTCTGTTTCATCTGGTCACACTTTCTCTGATAACAAATTTCCGCTAACTTGGATGACGTTAACCCATGTCATGCCGACTTTGTATTAAAATTTTAAGTTTAATACTTCAAATTAAGGAAGATTATGGTTTATCAGATAGAAATAGATAAATATTATACAATATTTATTAGTTTATTACAATGAAGTCATACAAACTTAAAATACATTACCATGTATTAATACAAATTATTATAGGTATTTTCTTTCTAATATTTATTTTTTGTAGTCCGGGTAAAGCTTTTGATGTTCTTGGTCGCCGCAACACATACTATTTCTGCTCCTCGTTTACAGACAATAGTCTGCTAGAGTCCTGCATTAATTTAACAGCCCTTTCAGCCGTGTCATTTACTGCTTTTAAAGAGTCCACCGTTTTAGTATTTAAAACCATCATTTTTTTCCCCCGTGTAAAAGGGCATTCCTCCAGAAAATCAGTTATTAATTACAGACGAGAGAACAAATCTTTACTTTTCTCTGATACAAAGCTACCCATTGTTTTTTCTGAAAAAAAAATGCATAAAGTAGTTAGAAGAAAACATAAAACTTAATAACTTTATGAAATATAAGTTTTTTTAAACTTAGCAAACAATTTATCTTGGATTTCGACAGGTTGTACAACGTATCACCTTATGACTTAAAAAAGTACCAATCTTTACTACTGCTGAGTGACACTTAAGCCATGATTTAAGATACACTTTCACAGTGAATAAAAATACGTGTTTTAATCTCTGTTTATCTTCAAGGCATAATTTTACATCTTATCAAAAATATTTTTAATGAATAAATTGCTTTTGCCATCCACCAAGCTTAGTGCATTGCACCAGGAGGGTGGATTATCATTTTCTTCTCCAAATCTCCTTCCAGAAACATTAAAGATAATTCTACTATAAGCTCAGTATAGTCACTTCTTAACATTCATTTCTGCAGTTCCTTTTGAAGGAACTCCAATATGACCTCTATTTCAGAATCATTAAAATGGCATTCTATGAATTCTTGATCATTCTGAAAATTATTAAAATTTATGTTTTTCCAGCCTTCCCTCAGTTGTTTAAAAAATATCCAGACTAAATATTACTTGGTGTATTTTACTTTCAAATACACTTAGTAAAACTAATTTGTAGATGTGATGTCGGCAAGGGAAAAATAATATTTCTCTGTCTAGTGTTTGCTCAATAAGCACACAGGCACCTTTGATATGGCCCCTGTTTGAAGCATTTGTACCACAACACATGTTTTGCACTTTTATCTTCTAGTGCCCAATCTTGTAATGCATTCCAAACCACTTGTGCCTGTTCCTTACTGGAAGAATTGAGTTAGCTTGTCATATTCTGCCTTGAAGTGTCTTCGGAGGGATTGGATAAACAATCACTTGATGATGACAAAACAAATTATGAAATTGTGAGATTTATGCTGCACTGTGCTAACTGAATCACTTTTCTTCCCTGATTTTCCTTTGTCTCACCCTTTCTTCTTTATGAATTTTCTTATTTATACCTGCGAGGTATCCAGTTCGTCAGGGTTCCCTTTGTCTCATAAAGAAGATATTAACTTCTTCTAATTTAGTCATTTGAAGAGAATTTATGTGGGAAATATCAAAGAGGTTGTCCAGATTATTTACAAATCTTCAAGGGACACCCTAGTGTACATGTTAAGACTTTAATCACGACTCTTATTTTGTTCCTTGAGATTGTTCTCTAACAATACATAAAATGTGATGGGATTTTACTATTAATTTTAAATCCTATGAAATGATTTACATATATAGGTTACCAGTATTTTACTATAATGGTGCAAAAAAAATGGGTTTTTTGTGGGGTTTTTTGTTGTTTTTTAGTTTTTTTTACTAGGCGCTTTTGATTTTATGATTTGAATAAACTTTTTCAAATATGAACTCAGTAGGGCTACCAAGACGGCTTGGCTTAACTGGACCATTTCAATATAACATTCACTAGAGTGTGTTCTATTAATGAGAACAAAGATAAAATCCCTGGACCATCTACGGCGGCCGCATGCTCTTCTAAGGTGTCGCCCTCGCAATAGACTAGACTTCTTATGATAAGGAGATTGGGGCTCAATCCCGCTCGGGTGTACTGAGGGTGGTTTTTCATAAAGGGTTTTCCACTCTCCCTCTACTCAACTGTGGATACATTCCCTCTAAAATCAACTCTCTACAGCTTTAACACATTAGAATAATTAGTACAGACAGGGTGCTTTAAGAAATTCCTAATAAAGGAACAATATAGCCCACAAAGAGTATAAATGATGCGCTCATAATTATCATAATCTTGGATATGAGGGGGAAATGAGAGATCTGGTCTAAGTAATAGCAAGGTAGCTAGAAAATGCTTTTTAGGGTTTCACCAATTTGAAGGCTAATGCGATATTTCTCATGGGAGTGACAATTTTGAGGCTTCTAAACAACTAATACTTGGAATGTTCTGTTGTGGCCCTTTTATAAAGTTATTATTTGTTTGGGGAATAATGAATATATTTTTCTAACTCTTTACTTTGATCTCATAACTACATCTTTACATGAAACATCTTTTAAAAAAAAGTTAATTTCACCTTTTTGTATATTATTTTATAATGATAAAATTTAAAATGTTAGATTCTTATGAGCACATGTTGGTATTTTTCATCTCCATTTTGGCACGAACCATATTTTGATATACCACATTACTACTTAAGTAACGTGGCATTGTTGGATGTCTGCACCATGTCTCGACTCTTAGGTGAGTGACACAGTCTTGTGAAGCATCCTATTTATAAGGACCAAGCAAGAGGAGAAGAGATGTAGGCTTGGTGAGTGCAAGAAACTGTTTCTCTTATTTATTGAGTGATCGAGAAAGAGGAAAACTTCTAGGGGTTGAGCATTCTGGTTCGTCTAACTTGTGTTGGCATGAAAAAAGTTATCCAAATAAAGAAAAGGTTGAATTTAGAGCAATGTGTGTGTCATTTTATAATTCTCTTATATAGTATTCCAACAAAGCAATTAATTAACCCATTTGCTGAACTTATTTAAACTTTAAAATCACCTTCTATGAACATTGGTTGTTATTTAGGTAAACTATGGTATAAAATACTTTGTGAATGTGAAATATACTAATGTGATATTATCTATCAGTAGAGATAGGGTAAATTCGCTTTTGCGAAAAACGCGAAAAGAAAAAAAAGGGTCGAAAATAGGGTATAAGTTTTCTTTGCGTTTCATGGCATTTGAAAGTGTTTAAAGCGATTTTTATTTCGCGAATTAACGTGAAAAACGTGATTTTGAGAGTATTTTAGCTAAATTATTCTATTTAGCGAAATAAACGTGAATTCCCTGAAAATGCTGTGCATTTTTTAAATAAAATGCTGAGAATTTCTATAAAACGATGTTTTTCAGCGGAAATAAGTGAGTAAAAAATCATTGAGTTTCACACGTCTGTGTGCTTCAGCTCGGGTTTTACTTGCATCCTGTGCCTTCCACGGCCCATCCGGCTAATCGCTACATTCCGTTAGTCGTTGCTTTTATCATAAATCCTTTGTATAGGCCCTAAAAACATTGACGAAAGACATTTTTACCTATTTTGCTACAAAATGCTAAGTTATGCCACAAAACGCTAAATTTCCAATAATTAATGCTAAAAAAACTGAAAATTAATGCTATTTTACCCTATATCTATCTATCAGCCATTGTCTAGCAATTTAGAAGCATCTTTGCTTGAACGTACAATGTGAGGTTTTACATAGCCTTAATAGTGATGATCTCATGTATAATATAGCTGAAATTGTCTCAGGATGAAATGTACTAATAAGATAATAAAAATATAAACACCTCACCACTTTAGCTTTCACTGAAACATAGTTTTAGTGTTAGCTATGAATGTACGTTAAGGACTGTCATATTCGTAGTCCCGGGCTGTTTGAAACCTGCCAGAAAATTGTATATACATACTTTTAACATGTCTTCTCTCTAATAGCTTTCCCCTTGTGAACTCAAAAATTATGCGAGGTTGTAGGAAAATTCACATTCTTCTGATGGGAGGCTCTCGAACATTGAGCTTTTTTTCTCTGAAAACCAGGAAAATACTGAAACAATATTGAATTTTGGACATATTAGGTAGACAAATTGAAGAAGTAAGCATGCTAATTCAATTACATGTTCCCACCCCCACCCTATTTATCATTTAAACATTGGATTTCCCAACAACTTCATACATATTCCTAACCCGGTCAAATCCTGTTCTTAACACCATTGGCATGACATAAACTAATCAGTTTTAAGAAAAATTAAATTTCATAACTCTATATTGCTCTTTTAAAGTGTCTGGAATAAAATAAAAATGCAGGGAATCTTTTTCTAAGAAAATAATGGTAATCCTGAATACTAAGCATAATTAGCTTCTTCACATCTTGACAATTGGCATTCACTGCTGTTAACCCTTCAATTCTTTCTGATGTTTGGTAATGTTGGGGTGATGCTTTTTTTAACCTGGGACTCCCAAGCAAGGTCTTGTAGCTAAACCTCCCCTAGCAACTTTTTTTTTATGGAATTCAAGTTAAAAAGAAATTATCTTCTTTGTGTATCTGTACTATAACATCAGAATCAATAGGATTACAAATAAATTGCTCTGAGTGTGAGAAACAGTTGTTCAAAATCTCACAAATTGGAAATATCTTTTAAAAGAAATTGGTAAAGGAAATTATTTTACCGGATAAACCAGCGTTAATTCTGGAATCTCATTCTAGATTTTGAGTTACTGTCTTGAATACAATAAAGTGGGATAACAAATTTTACAGTAAAAATTGAATAGTATGGATTTTTTGAACAAGTAACTATTTCAGATGAGTGCTGGGATTCCCAACCTTTTTAGTTTGGAGGAACTTTTAAAAAAAAAATTTATAAAATATCCGGGAATCCACACCTGACTATTACATATTAGTTTGACAGGGGTAAATTACAAAATATATTTGTAAACCAGTAGGGTTAGTTCTTATTCGGATACACGAACTCTCTTTAACATATTCCACATTGTCCAAATATTATGGGTTGACAGAAAAATAAAAAGCAAGCTTTTGGAAATTCTTGTATAATCCTGGTTGGGAATCACATATGTAATGTAACATAAGGCTAGACATGTCTATGTTTGGGCCTTTATATGGATGTTAAATTCACTTTATTTGGCTTGTTACTTTATTTTTTTCTTTAGAGTAAAAAAATTGGGATTTTACCTAGCAAAAATATTCCACAAATATAATTTCATAATTCTATTGTATTAAGTTTAAGGTAACTTCTTGGAAGGGAAATGATTTTTTTCCCCTGCAATTCTGTGTTATATCTATTTTATGACCCATTTGGGTGACCGCGTTCTCTAACGCGTTACTCTTGCAGTAGACTATACTGCCGATGATTGGGAGATTGAGGTTCAAATCTCGATCGGGTGTACTGAGGGTGGTTTTTCCAAAATGGTTATCCACAAAATTACAGGTACACTTTGTATAAACTTAACCTTTCTAATCCTTGAAACTATTAGTGTAACTAATACATAAGCGTATAACCTGAACAGGTAGTAATATGAGGTGTTAAAAAAAATCAATTCACGGTACAATAATAAAATACATACTGTGTATCATCAACATGGCTATATTATTGAATGGTTGGTTGGTTATATGCTAAACTATGCTTGAATCAATACTATAACTTATGTCAAGTTTTAAAAACTTAACATAATTATGTAAACAGTGGTCAGTAACTTTTAAGATTTCAACAAATTAACCAAAAAATTCTAAGGCTCTACTTTTAATGTTCAATAACATGTACATTTTTATTTTATCGCGATACTAAATGGCCTTTATTTTGGTTTGGTTTTAGGTTTGCTGTGTTGTCTTGAAGTTCACAGAAAGGGGACTCTAAAAGAAGTACTTGTAAGTATTCCAAAGTGGCCATTTATATTTTAACGATCTTAAAAATAATCTCATTGTTTCAAATACAAAATTGAATTTTCCCCTAAGAGTCTGTGGCTGCTGGGAAGAGCTTTTCATCTCCAATTGTTTGGTTTGATTCTAAAGCCAGGCAGGATATTGTGGCAATAGTTGTGAGTCCACTTTAATTCATAAGTACCCCTGAGGAGCTAATGGTTTAAAATTTGAGCATAGTTAGAATAATGAGATTTAAAAATCACAAAGTAAATGTTCACATGATCCATTAATGTTTATATTGTGGTCTCTGATGCTTCTCATTAATGTAGCACTACAAAAATATAATTTTATCATGAACTGCTCGACCACTCTCATTATTTAATGTCTAATTACCTTTCATAATTTGTTCACAGTTTATTGTAGCAATTATTTGTGTCCTGTTTACAAAGAGCTGATAATAGCCTATTTAATCCATGGTAATGTGCCAGGTTATACCACCTTTGGGGTCTAGAGGTCAGAGTTTGTGAAGGCTACAGATCCACAGTTCGTGGGTTCGTTCCTCGGTGCCTAAAGATATCTGTGTAGCACTGGGTCTCTAAGGAGATTAACTCAGTCTCGTGATGATAAATGAGGAACTACTTAAATGAAAAATTAGAGGCTTCATTTCATAAAAGTGGGATAAATGGACAGAGTGTTCATCGTGCCAGCACACCTTCTATCCGCAAAAGTTGATGCCGACTATCTTCGTCAAAAGACCGTAGCCACTCAGTCGGTATGGCTCGATTGCAGGCTGATGCCATGAAATCTTACTGTGTCAGGACCTTTAAACAAATGGTTTTAATATTATAAAGAGCAATGTTTATATCCAGTTGTTTTCTAATAGACTAGGTATCCAAATTTTAATGTGTGCTTGTAAATTAAAACCTCTAAACAATTAAAGTGTATGAGTATGACCATTGAACTAATCTTGATGAATAGTTGCTTTAGTGAGACTACCTCCATGCCTGCAATTGAAGCTGTATTGAGGGAAAAGCTAGCAACTACCTGACAATTCCAGCAAATAACGGAGAATAATCTTTGCTAGATCGTCTCAGAGCATGAGCTATCTCTCTCAGGTGTCGCCACATTGATAATGGTGAGTAAAATGAGCTTTGGGTGCAGTTCTTTCGTAAAATTCTTCTATATGTGTGGATAAATATTTTGGTCTAGTTTCGCAAAGTTTTTTTAAGAGTTTCAGTAAAGTTTTCCAATTATTAATCAAAATGTTGTGTTCACAAAACCTAAGGGCAAATCATTTTTTAAACTAAAAGAAACTTTTTTTATCGATTAGTTAAAAGCTTCTTTTTTTTTATTAGTAAAATTTTACAAAAAGTATCTTTTTTTAGTTTAATGCCTGAGAATGAAAATGATTCTTCGGTTCTAAGATGCACATCTTTTCCCCTTTAAACGTCTCTAAATAGGGGTTCATCTTAGAATCGATGGTGTCCTAGAATCTCATTTCTTTTTCGACCAATGCTCTTGATGGCTCAGAAGAATCGGTGGTGCTGAAAAGTTAAGTTGCGTCTTAAAATTGATGGGGTCTTAGAATTGAAGAAATATGGTAAATCTTCTGAATGTAGCGACGCGCATAATTGATCTTCATATAAATGTCTCCAAAATAAAGGTGATAGTTTTTGATAAGTGTGGATCAGGAAATAATTGTCAGCTTAGTATAAATGGAAAACTGTTAAAACAAGTGAATGATAGTGTATCTGGGCAGAATGTTCTGTAAAAATGGAAGAATGGATGGTGAAATCAACAGACTAGTGAATGCATCTCGCATAGTAGTTGGATGTAAGTGGACTATTGCATAGAATGAAGTAGTATCAGAGGATGCAAAGATGGTGGTATATTAAAGTGTGTTAATGCCAACATTGTTTTACTGTGCATTGTGTATGAATTGTACGTCTTACGTTGGTTTGGACATGTTGAGAGGATGATATTGGATCGAGTGACAAAGCAAATATATGAAGGTAGAGTGTGTGGATCAAATGTATGGGGCAGGCCATGTAAGACGTGGTTAAATGTTTTAGACGAATGAGTGAAAAAGAGAAACACAAGAGTTTTAAGAATAAAAGAAGATAATATATGACTCGGTGTATGAATGTTGTTGAAGCGAAGGGAATAAGCAAAGATAGGGTAGTCTGGAGACATAGTGAATATGGATTAAGTTCAGAGTTGTTTTTTGAGGTATATGCAGTTTCTTGCCTATTTCATAAGGGAATGGGGGTGTGACTGCGCGCTCGTGGTCCATAACCCATCAATGTTTCAGTTAAATGTATTAAAGTATGCTAAAATAGTAAATAATTATTACAAAATACATTATACAATTTTGTTATAAGAACCTAATTTGTGAGTACTTATATATATATATTTATTTAATTCCTTAAAATAGCCCCCTTATGCCATAAATGGCATTTTGGAATTAAATTAAGCTTATGACTTAGTTTAATTAAATCTATACTTAAAGTATAAATATTCTTGTCGCCTTGTTTTGGATCTTTCAGGTTTTAATTTCTTTTAACTTTTATTAAAATACTAGTGGTTTAACTAAAGTCCTAAAATGCCAAATTTGGTAGGGGATTTTAAAAAATCGGTGGCTTAGAACAACTTTTTAAATATTATATTAGAGAAAGGGTATCCAATGCATCCATTGTGGGCATTAATTTTTATAAACATACAGTTTAGTTAGAAATATAATTAACCAGCTATGTTTCACTGGAAGCACCAAGTAATCATTTAATAAATTTTCCACAACAAAAATAAGAAAGCGTTGAAACTAAAGAAAGTCTTTTGTTTAATTTATTTGTAAAAAAAAAATAGAACACTTTGGATATAACCTCTATAAAAAAAATCACAAATACAAGTGTTTTATAAATTAGTAACATGTGAGGTCACAGTGGGTTCGAACTTGCATTAGTGGTCACACATTGTAACACAGGTGTCACGCTTTCTATATACTGAAATAATAGGTTCATATCTCATCCAGGTTCTTTATCACATCTCTTCTGCACTAATGAAGGTTCATTTTTGTTAACTAAGGGTGTGTGATTATTCAAATATTCTCAAATATCAATTTCTGAATTCCTCATATTCAACCGAATTCCAAATTATTCACAAATTTTTCCCTTTCAATGCCTAACCACAAATATTAGTTAATTAAATTTGACAGCACATTTTTATATATTAAACAATTTATTTGAAGTGATGAGTATTTGTTTCAGCGATTTTAAATTTTCATATTATTTTTATTTGTTCACTAAAACTAACTAAAAATTTCATTTGTCAAGAAATCATCACAATATTTTATCTATTTAACCACCATTTTATTGTTTATTTGTGTTATCACTATAAACTTGTAAGCTTAGTCTGTGCATCAAATAGGCAGACATGTTTAATATGTATTACTGGCTAGCTTCACTGGTGATAATATCCAAACTTGTACAATCTACAAGTAATAAGACTACTTCAATATTTTGGGTGCTGTTGGTGTTTCATGTGTTTGTATTCAATTAAAAAAAAGTGATCGTTCATAACTTTGGTCTATAATGTTCTTTATATTTATTTTGATTACATCATCAGCATGCCAGAATTTTACTAAATAACTCATCATTTAAAAAGTTATGTTAAATTATAATTTAATCGGGTTTAAAATATTAATAATCACAGAGAAGAAATTTAATTAAAAAACAAAGAGAAATTTAAAATTAAATATTAAATCACCAAGCTCATTTGTTGATGCTATTTAACTATTAAGTATTGCATTTGGAGTCCTACGCCTTTTTATTTGTTCGCTCTAAACTAATAACAAAAATTGATTAATATTTTTAGTTTGTAATTTTTGTTATTTTTAACAAAAACTATTTCCAAATTTGACTATGTTTTTAAAGGTTAAACTTGATTTTTTTTTAATTCAACTTTTTTTTTAATTCAACACCTCATCTCAGTTGGTAGCATGTCTTTTTTCTTTTTACTGAACTTAGAGTCCCGACATGACCGAAAAATTTATCATTGGTGAAATGTGGGTTTACACTTTCATGCTGATGAATTAACAGCTGGGGACTGTATGTTGTGCCTGTCCTAGTCTTAAAGTCTTATAAGGCAAATGAAGCCACAACAGGCCTATCTCTATCAAGCCGGTAGTGAAAAATATATATCATTAAAAACACTGACCCGGGCTATTTTTTATTCATTCATCACTTGGCAATCTAAAATGACATGGTTTTTTGCAATTAAAAGTTTTTAATTTCATTGAGATTATCTTCGATGTGACTGTTTTAAATTTTTCTGACTACATTTTAAATATGTATACCAGTAAGTAATACCAAGTTGCACTGAAACTTTGATAACTATTTGATTGTGAAATTATTCACATTCGATTTAAAATTATTTGTGCTTAGAATTACCATTAGCACATCCCTAATGTGTTACCGGATTAACATTGGTGTTAGAATATAAAGATGTAATTTAAATAAAACTTGTCACAGCCATGTTCTTTGAAATTATGCTGTGTATTTAGCATCAAAGAAACATCCTCACACTGCACTTTATAAATGTGATGTTGTGGCTTTCTTCTGTCTTTGAAACATGTTTTATTTATAGGTCATCCATGGATCATTGTTCCAATTGATAAGGTTCTGATGAGCAAAATGCATTCAAGATAACTCTCATCATTACTCAAAGATCTACTCACCCCTAAACAGGAGTGACCGTCAAAATCTGAAGAAGAAAAATCCGCTTCATGGTGCACTTCCAGATGATGACTGACCAAGTAGCGGTTCATACTAATCATGTAAGCTTCCTTATACTGAAAGCTTATGGCTGGTAAACAACTGTGCTATGTCCTACCAAACTGTTTGTACCTACTATAGCTTGCATATGGAAAATAAGCAATATTTCTAATTTTTCAAGTTTATTTGCTTTTGTATGAGTTTGCTTCTTAGCGAACTCATGCTACCACTGCAGTGACAAAAATGTTAGAACTATAGAGTAGTGGTATTCAAACTTATGTCTCCGTACTCTCAGATATGATTTATTTTCAAATTTGCACCCCCAAAGTTTAAGGTATATAATGTAAGTTTAGCTATAATAAATATTCTATAATCTACAGCTAAAATAATAACTTATAAATGAGATTTTAAATTTTATGTATCCCATAAGATTGGTTTTTAGATTTTAAATTTTACGTATCCCATAAGATTGGTTTTTATTTTTCTACCCAAGTTGCATATCACTGCTATAGACAGGGTGTCTACCATCCGGGAAAATCAGGGAAAACGGGAATTAGCCAGGAATTTGAAGTGATCGTGAAAAAACGGGAATAAGCCGGGAATTTGGTAAATTACAATAAAAATCTAGGAAAATATGGTTTTACTCCAAATATGAACTATAATAATTATTAAAACAGTAAATAATAATGTTATTCAAAGTGTTTTTTTTAGCTGTGTAATAAATTTTATAATTCCTAATAAACAATGTTAATACAAATTTAAAAAGTATGTTTATTTAAATGTTTAAACTTATAATTATTCATAAAAAAGATTAATAGATAAATGAGGGGGGAGGTGGGGGAATTAGAAGGATGTGACATACTTTTTAGTCGGGAATTTTAGGAAATGATCAGGGGAAATCAGGGAAAAAGTCGGGAATTTCATTGGTCAAGTTGAGTAGACACCATGTACTTAGTAAAGAGTCTCTAATTCGATTCCCGGCATTTTAAAGTCGCGTGGCATTATAATCAGTTGGTTCAGAAAGTCCACTTTAGAGAATCCTAGTACTACTATATTAGTTTTTTCTGAAAGAAACAGAATAGAAGTGAAGCTCATCTAATCTGATTTTCCGGTGATGGATAAGTCGGAGATCAAATTCCGTGCTGAAGATACTGAAGATAGTTTTTCTGAAATGGTTTCCCCCTTTAACCAGCAAATGTTGATACGTGTGCTATACATTCTACCCTTATTATTCCTTCCCCATTAGTTTAATTAAATGCTAATATCCCGGATGAGTAATAAGGCAAGGTGCACACACAATAACATATTCTTGTTTACATGGAAGCCTTTACTTTAGAAGTCAAGGTAATTTCTCATGAGTTTCTCCTTATTTCGAAGATAATGTTTCTTTTAAATAATCATCGCCGGTATTGATTTGTGTTCTAGCCAGGACAGTGAGGGTATATGAAATATATTTAATAAGCGTGTTGTTTTGTTGCAGATCCCGTTAGAGGGCAGCAGTGGTGCGCCATGGCCCACGCGCCACCACCGCCACCTCCTGGGACTCGCTCCACCGCTGCACTCCTCGGCCGCCTTTCGCCCATGGTCTGCCCCCTGGCCAAACTGGGGCGGGCGTCCCCATCCATCGACCACCCTCAGGCTTATCACCTCGACCGTGGCTACCAGCTGCGGGCTACCCCTTCCCTTGACCAGGCCTACCAATTGAGGAACTCCCCCTCCATAGAAAATCCCTACCAACTGAGGAACTCCCCTTCCGTGGATCAGGGCTATCACCTTAGAGGGGTGACCTCTGTGGAAACATCCTACCACCACCTCGCCAAGTTCATCCCCTTCTCTGGAACAGGGGTATCCCTTGAGGGGCTCCCCGTCGTTGGAGCAAGGCTACCACCTCAGGGGGAGGAACTCTCCTTCCTTGGACTGCGGCTTCCAGCTCCGGAGCTCCCCCGCGCTCAGGAGGGCGTCTTCCCCGACGTTAGACCCTATCCAGTGCTACCACCCGTCAGATCAGACGTACGGAGGTGGGGGGCACCACAAGCTCGTCGGCCGCTCGTCACCGTCGTTAGACCAGGGCTACCACACACTGGTCTCCCCTAGTCCGGGCCCGTCCACGCCGGGGCCGTGGACGGACCCGCACCCCGTACCCCCACCGGCCCCTCCAGTGTACGACCTCTGCGTCGCCCTTCAAAGGGAAGAGACTCCATGCGAAGAACTCTCCGTTCGACCGCCTCCCGGATAAGGCGGCGCTCAAGATCTTCGAGTGGCTGGACAGCAGTGACCTGTGCGCGTGCGCGATGGTGTGCCGCCGTTGGGCGCACCTGGCTTGGGAGCCTTTGCTGTGGCGGACGATCCAGCTCAGGGGGGAAGGGGTGTGCGGTGACAGGGCGGTGAGGGGAGTGTTGAGGCGATTGTGCGGTCAGGGTAGGACCGGTGCCTGTCCCAGCGTCGAGCGTGTGTTTCTCGGCGATGGTGCCAAACTGACGGACAAGGGTCTGACGCTGCTGGCGAGGAGGTGCCCGGAACTGACGCACCTGCAGCTCCACGGCTGTGCGGCGGTCTCCAACCCCGCGTTATTCGAGCTGGCCACCAAATGCAGCAACCTTCAGCATCTTGACCTCACAGGTCAGTTGTGTAGATACATGGGAGACCCGGCAGGGAATACTCTTTGGGGAGTGCGTCAGCTGATAGGCTTCATTTTCACAACATGTTTGATTAAAATTTAAAATGAACCTGATTTTAATAACCAACAACATATAGATTAGTATGAAATAATACTGTTTGTATAGTAACATTGAAACATTTCATTCGAGTCTTAAAAATAATAAAATATTAGGCCTACTAAGATTTAACATTTTCTTAGAAGACTAAATTCTCGGTATTTTCTTAAAATCAATCTGTTTTGCTTGCATTTTATTTCCGTTTATCTTTAGTTAGAAATAACTCAAATAAATATGAGTGTTCAATTATTTTATTTCATTATAGATAGTAAACTACAGGTATGGTAAGACCTATTTAATTAAACACGTTGGTGCTGAAATGGCCCTCTGAGGGAATTGTCTACCGGAGCTCTGAGACCCATTATTTAAGAAATGGTTTGTTATTTCAAAATAAGTATGCCTCGCGCATCGATTAAAGGGAAAGCTGCTAACATGTCCATATTGTATTTAAAATATTATATTTTATGTTTGATAACTTAAACAATAAATGGTACGGAACTACGCACGGACTTTCTCACTCCACTGTTTAAAAATTGATACATTTACTCAAACCTTGTAGTGTTATAATTACATTTTTGACTCCGGATTTAAATCTTATTATTTTCTTTCTAAAGAATTAAAGTTCTCACTGGTATATTTGAACAAAAAAAAAATCTATATTGGGTCCCTAAGGATCAATACTTCGTATTAAAATTTCGACTACCGGTTAAAATTTTTGACATTTTATCAGGGGTTACCATCTTATGGTTTTCGCATGTTTATTAAATTCTTCATTTATAAATTTAGACCAATAAAAAACGTAAATATTGACTATTGAGTTTAAAATTATGTACAAACATTTACCCTAAGAAGTTAAGAAAAACATAACATAAACTTTTTGAGATACTTACTTTTCTATTAATTATTCTATGAAATTAGAGAATTATTGCGTTAAAACTTAAGTAGTATTTCTGTACGACTAAAGCTCACAAAATTGTATTAATATATTTGCCAATATCTCAGAAACTATTTGTTTTATAAAAATATATTCCAAATAAAGGTTTTTTATTTTTAATAGTACTACAATGTTGCAATGATAAGTTATTTAGTATTCTAAATAGTTGCGGTGATAAGGAAATTTCCGCTTCTGTAAAGTACCCTAAACGTTATTTTCATATGAAAATGAAAATAGCAATTTTGTTTATAATCTTAATCAACGCCTAGATACAAATTTTAATCAAAATCCGATTTTGAGAAAATTGATTTTTCTCTTTTCGCTCTTTATTAAACTATTCTAATTTTAGGGTTAAACAGACACACAGTCGGCGTTGCAAAAACAACTTTTTAGGGTCCGTGCCCGGTGATGAAACGTCGACATCCATCAACATCTCGGGTTTAATTTTTTTTACGGTCGCAATACTTGACCTTTATTGTTCGAAAAGTTAAAAAGTATGTATATTTGCGTTTAGCTTGAAAATTATTGGTTTTATAAAAATATGTTTCAAATAAAATATTTGTATTATAAATAGACCTA